>ML785162.1:1078671-1107939 GCA_009831015.1 Picea engelmannii
TGCTCATCTCACTCACATTAGATGAATCTATGGTGCATGACATACATGGGGCAACTTGTTTTGATGCTTCATGTAAAGTGATTAATTCTGAATGTTTTTAACATGAAAATAATGATGATGGATCATGATGCTTTGAACTTATGCCTTTTTCTTTGTTTCATTTTGGTGATCATCATCATCTCCTAGTCAAGTGTTGACACTTTTGGGCAAAGTTGGACTATTGGGGCGGCCTTGATAGGGTTAATGTCTCCATATCTCAATCCATACATAACATCCTCCATCCTTCACATCTCCATTATCCCTACTTTTGAGTTGGTTGTCATATGTCAGCCATAAAGGTTCACACCTCATAATCCCATGAGAATGAGCTAGAATGCTCTCGATTGATGCAACTTGATATAAAAAGAAAAAATATTGAAAGAAAAAAATGCTAAACTCAAAATGCAAAGCAAATAAAGAAGAAAGAAAAGAAAAGTCAAGAACCAAGAAAGAATAAAGAAGCATGAGCTCTACCCCCTTGCTAAGAGGCCACCACCCCAAGTCCTATTCAATTAATGCATACCTAACAAAAAGGACTTAGAAAATGAAAATCAAAAGCCATAAAAGGTCGAATGAATAAAGAAAAATGAAAATAGGGGTTTGTAAAGACATGGAGCAAAGGGAAACTTATTACCTAAGAACTCCCCCATACAAAGGTGCTCATGAGGATGACTATCATACATAACCTTTCATGAGTATGCCACCACCCATGAAGTAAACCCCAAACCATACCATAGGCCATTACACGTACTCCTTGATGGTTTTCTCTAGAAATACTCCTTCTCTTGGGTATTGGCACACTTAGTAGGGGTTAATAGTGATTCTCTCATACTTAAACTTGACAAATTGTATAAGTTTATGAACTAGTGTGAAGTTTTAAGAAGATACTTAATGTGCTTTATCTAGAGGTTTTTACATTGACATGTCTCACTTTATATGTTGCATTTGATTTGTGTACATGTCTCGGGTTTTGATGGATACATTAAAATACATGAGCCCCTCCTTGGATGATAGACTTCACATCAGTACCCACTTGATTGAGCCTTGGTCCTTTGGAGGACATTGAAGGGATACTAGCACATTTGATGGAAGTCATCCCACTACTTGAGAGGGGTTGATATACATGTTTTGGACGGTATTGAGCCTTATGATGAAAAACACTCATTGGGTATGATTTGACACCTTGATGATGGGTTGTTGCACCATCACATGATGATTTGACACCTCTTAATGGGACATTGCACCTTTACATGATGATTCGACACATTTTGATGAGACGCCACACCTTTTGGGGCATGATATGACACTTGGGGATGAAAAGTTGCAATCCTAAGAGGTAGTATTTCACTTTTGGAGCTCCTACACTTGATTTGTGAGTGATCCATCCACTTTTTGAGGTCACACATGCCACACGTGTGTGATGGAGCATGCATTTATGAGAGACGTCTTGTCTCATGAGGACATTTACTTCATTGTTGAGCATCGTTGGGGGTCTTAGTGACCTATCCACTCTTATATCATGGATATTTTGTGTCTTGTTTCCTTATCTCTAGGGTTTGTGAGGAATAAAGACATTATTTTATGTTTTTATGAATTTTTATGGATGACAAGGGTGGATGATAACGATGCTTGATCTCTCATATAAATAAGAGAAGCCCCTCTCACTTGTAAATAAATGTTTCTTGTGGAGAATCATTACTACTTGTATACTACTCTTATATCTTCTCTAAAATCACTATGGATGGTTAGTTAGAGAAACTTCTTGAAGATCATGTTTACGAATGAATGTTAGTGTAATAGTACTTATTTAGTGATGGTGGTGCATTATCTTGGTTTCTTCTTGAGAAAACTGATCCGGATTTATGTAGGAACGAAATGTAAGAAGAAAATAACAGAGTATGCACAATAGTATTGCAGAGAACACAGTGATAGAGTAAACACACACACTTCTATTAATTAATGAAATAGAGAAACTGTAAAACTGTTGAACAATACATAGCTAGAATGGTGGTAGCATATCCCCGATAAGAGATGTGACGGCTACGCTCATCCATGACCAAGATGATTAAAAAAAGAGGCCGAAGGGCCTTATTTATTAAAAGCAGGAAGGTAGAAACCAAAAACCTAACCCTAGAAGATGAAACGCCAAAAGTCAAGTCGGCCTTGTTTGGGTAAGTTAGTCCATGAACTTCCCGGAGTCATAACTATTGCATACGATCTCCGTTTGGGGCGCACGATAGCTTGTTGGAAAGATCTATCCGAGGCCTACAATGCTCGAGACAAAATAGAATCATAGATGTTATTTTGTGAGATCAACATATCCAAAAAAACATCGTTTAGGGCCTCAAAATGGCCCTGGAAGTTCAAGACCCGAAAAAACTGCTAAAAATAGTAAATTACCATAAATGCCAGAAAACTGTTTTGAGCCAGATGGAAAGGTGGGCGGCCACCGATACCCATCTGGATCATTCCTCCCCCCTTAAGAAGCAATGGTTCCCATTGTGTCAAGTGCCAGGATAAGATGGGGGAATTTCAGCTGAATTTCGCTCCGGGTGAGCCACTTGCCCTGATGCAGGAACTGCCCAGCCTTCACGACTCGATAGAGATGGACACGTTGCTGGCGAGTGCCCTTGACCTGTGAATCCATGATCCGATCAACTGTTGCCTTCTCCAAATAGTCAAGGTTGAGTTCTGTTGTTGCCAACTGCTCGGCCACTTCTAAGGTGTCCAACAATGGTGGAAAATAGGGGCGAAGGAGCTCAACATTGAATACAGGGTGCAAGCCAAGAAATGGAGGGATGATTAATTCAAAAGCATTATCCCCGATAGCCTTGGTGATAGTATATGGCCCATAACGAAGTGGGCGTAGCTTGCGATGAGGTCCCGTGAGTCCTTCTTTCTGCAAATGCAACCAAACCTTATCACCCACTTGGTATGTGTGTGGCACTCGATGTTGGTCATGACGCTGCTTGTACTTGGCATTGGATTTTTCCAGAATATCATGGACTTGTTGGCGAATGTGTTGGATCCGTTCCACAAATTTGGTGGCTTTCTCAACCTCAGTCTGAGCTCGACAAGATTTTGCCTGTGTGGAGGCAATGGGCAGAGCTACATCGATAGGGGCCAATGGTTGAAACCCCATGCATGCTTGAAAAGGGCTATGACCGGTAGAGCTGTGAAGGGGTCTGTTGTAGCTATGTTGAACATATGGCAGGTTCTCATCCCATGTGCGGGGGTGTTTAGAATTATACATCCGTAGGATATGCACAATCATGCAATTCACTACTTCTGTCTGCCCATCAGTTTGGGGATGGAAGGTTGTCGACTGTGTGAGCTTGGTATCCATAAGTGACCAGAGGCTGGACCAAAATGTGCTAAGGAACCTGCTATCACGATCTGAAATGATAGTCCGGGGTAGCCCGAAATGTACCCAGACACGTTCAAAGAAGAGTTTAGCAGTGGCTTCGACAGAGATACTTTTCTTGCAGGCGGACAGAATGGCCAATTTAGAGAAGCAATCCATGACCACAAACACACAGTCATTCCCATGCTTGGTTGGAGGCAGTCCTGACATGTAATCCATGGAGATAGATTCCCAAGGCCCATTGGGAACAGGAAGAGGGGTATACAACCCTTGCTAAAAAACACTTAAAGAGAACTCTCTCAATTCCTTTTTCATAAAAGAGTTCGACGAGACCGAAAAAGTGATAAACTATCGCCCGTCGGACATTTTTTCAAATACTTTAACGAGTGTGAAAATAACAAGAACGCTTGGCCATCTTTTCGTTTTTATGGAGCATGAAAATAGCTTAAAGGATACTCCTTAACGTTCATTGTTTTTGTGTTACCATGACGAGTAAGAAAAGGACAAAAAAAGTATACTAAGTTATGTTCTCATATATTTTCAAGTGCAAGAACGAACGAAGACTGAGCTCGAGGTTTTTTCTAAAAACCCTAAAAAGTAGTCGTATGAAAAAAAAACACCCGTACCCCCTCGTTCGGACTTCGAAGTTGCTATATCTGCGAAAAATCACACTCATAAGACTATTAGGGTATTAAGTTTTATAGACAAAGTAATAAAAATAATATAAAAAATCAACAAAAATGGTAAAAAGTGAATAAATATGGGTAAAAAGAGCTTTTTACCATTTCATTGTGATTTTGTCAAAAACTTGTCCAACATACCTCATTTTCCTCCAAATTTATTTGCTCGATTGAGGGAGGCACAAGCGATCATTCGGTGAACTGTCTCAGCCAACGAGGTAATCTCTTAATTCTCTAACTCTTCCATGGTTTATTTTTGGTTTTTATTGGCAATTTTTTGGGTTTTGAGTCCATTTTAGGGTTGGAATATGCGCCCAAGGATTCTCGCAGGTGGGCCATGTGGGACCTATGAGAATATAGGATTCTCGTAGGTGGCCTTTAGGGCACCTGCGAGAATCTCGCACTGTGCTAAAGGCTCACCTGCGGGGGCCGAAAAATGGATTTTGAAGTAAGGTTTTACTCAATAAAAAATATGCAAGAGTTTAAAACAAGTTGTTGACTCCCCTCTCATGGCTCTTTTGCAGGTGTTTGACCATCACAATGTTGGAATGGAGAGAAAGAGAACATGAGGAGGATGATGTCATTGCTGGGAATGACCCAGGTACAGTCGCTGCCCTCCGGGACTGTGGGCTATTGAAATTTTTCAGGATTCCGGGCATGAGAGCCCAACTAAGGTTGTTGGAATTCTTGGTCCACATGTGGGACATGGACCAATAGTTATTTCACGTGGGAGTCCATACACTGACCCTAGATATCAAGGATATCTATTTTCTAATGGGGTTGTCACGGCGTGGATACCATGCTACTTTGACCGGAGGCAGAGGTAGTGGGCTCCCAATGAGTGAGTATTGTCGTCGGTATTGTGTTCCTGAGGCAGAGAGAAGCAAAGATAAAGTTTCTATTAGGGGGGTCCAATATCTGAACCTCAGACCATTTTGTTTACTATTACACGTATGGCTAGGAGCGCGGCTCCGCACATGGCTCTCCAAATCTATTTCCAATATGCCATAGAGTGCACAGAGCCTCGGGTCTTCAACTGGTTAGATGCAGTTCTCTAAAGTATGAAGAGACAATTGACAAAGTGCAGAAAGGGTGACTTGAAGCAGTTTGGGTATGGATCACTTTTGGTGTCATTCTTCCTCAAGAGGGTCCCACTGCTACGACTACAAGTTGATTGGGGTTTACTGGCCCCACAGGATTTGTGGATGCTGAGGTGGTGCAACCTCATGGCTCAACACGTAGCAGGGGCCATAATCAAGTATAATGATTCATTTTTTGACTGGTTGAGGCCCCAGATGCTGATGATTGATTACTACACATATGCTGGTTTGGATTTTCGAGGGGATCTGGATTTGGCCCTGCCTGAGGACACTCAGTAGGGTGACTTAGGTAAGAAGTACACATTTTGTTCTTTTTAAATGTTTTTGTAAATTTTATCATATGAAATGTTTTTATGTTTATCCAAGAACTAATCAAAGAATCTCTTTTTGATGACACAAATGTGGGGCCATATCGACCTCCAGGAACGTCTCCCATTCAACGACGAGGAGAAGCAGCTCCAGTGGTGAGATGTTATGTCGAAGACTACGAGGAAGTGGAGAAAAACTTGGAGGGGTTGACCGCGGACGTCCTGAATATTTCTATTGGGGAGATCCCGAGATGTTACCAACACCATACTGTGGGCATGTCCGAGTCTATCAATCGACCGCTTCATAGGGTAGCCCGAGCAGTTGTGTGTTATCATGAGAGCCATCCGTGACGCTACTTTGTAGAAGCTATGGGCTTCGTATTTTGAGATTTTGATCCTTGGATAAAAAATTTTTGTAAAAACTTTTGATCATTATATACATATATACGGCTTCTACCAGCTTATTTTGTGTTGTGTTATACGTGTGATGTGTGATTGGTTTATAAATGTACCAAATGTTTGTCTAACACATAGTTAGTTAATGCATTAGTCAATGTATTTAGACATCTAGGAATGTGTTGATATTCGATATAATCAAAATAACGTTCCAAGAGGCGAATTAGTAAATATACCCATAATAAAGTAGGACTTCGGATAGCATAGACATTACTTAACTGTAGTACTACTAGCTGTAAATCGAGTCGTATAACCAGGTGATGGATACGAAGTGAAATAGAATCAATCAATAATTCGATGACAGTGCTATATTCTGCAATATTGTTGGTCGCACGATCGAGGCACACACCTCATAGACTGATAAGTTCACTTGTAGGGGCGTAAATTTCCCATGTAGCAGAAGCAAGGTTCTGAGTACTATGGCTAGCGTCATCGACGAAGCCAATGTGGGGCGACGAAAACTCCGACATCTGAAAACCAAGCACAACGTAAGATAAGCGGCCGAGGGAAAATACCAAATAATGAAAAAGCACACAAAAAGTATGATACAATAAAATACAAGCACTCATGCACATGTGATCTTAAGCATAGTACTTCTTTAAGTACAACCCATTTCTGGGTTCACTCAAAGAGATACCATCGTAGTCTACTAACTCGTAGGCTCTTTTCTCCAAAACTTGTCTTACGATATAAGGCCCTCGTCACATAGCTTCAAATTTTTTGGCTCTTAGCATATCTCGATATTGTTCATAAAGGAGAACCAGATCACCTTCGGAGAAAACATGTGGCTTGACATGTTTGTCATATTGGGCTTTGACGTGTTTCTTCTGGGCTTCTATAACTAGGGTGGCGTCGCGACGGGTTTTGTCTAATTGCATGAGATACAACAGACGTTCTTCTTCTACATAAGTGTTTGGGAGTAGTTTGACGGCTATTTTTAGGGAGGGTATCTCACATTCAATCGGCAAGATGGATTCTAGACCATAGACTAATTGGAATGGTGTAAACCCGGTAGAAGACTTAACGGATGTCCGGTAAGCCCACAATGCTGAAAAAAACATTGTGTGCCAACTCGTTTTGTGAATCCCTATCATTCTTCGAAGCATGGTAATGAGGATTTTGTTTATTGCTTCAACTTGGCCGTTGTCTTGTGGGTAATAAGGTGTTGATTTTTCATGGAGAAAACCCAATTTTTCAGTGAGTTCGGACATCATGAAGTTTCTAAAGTGGCTACCGTGGTTAGTAACGATAGCTTGAGGAACACCAAACCGAGCAATGATGTGATTTAATATAAATAATGTTGCAGTCCTTCCGGTATTGTCGAATGTTGGCATCGCCTTGGCGCATTTCGTAAAATAATCTACGGCTACAATAATGTAACCATGCCCCCCGGTCGAGTGAGGGTGGCATGTCATGAAATCGATACCCCATTTCACAAAAGGACCAACGGAGACCACAGAGTGTAGAGGAGCAGGGTGTGATCGTATTTTATGGTTGTAGGTTTGGCAAGCGTGACATTTTTGGACAACAATTATACAATCATTGAATAAAGAAGGCCAAAAATACCCTGCTCGTAAGATCTTATGGGCAGTAGCATACCCAGACATGTGATCACCACAGGCTCCATAATGGAAGTCATTTAGGGCTTTCTCGGCTTCATCAAATGTGAGGTAGCATCGAAAAATGGATTCAATCCCACGACGATAAAGAGCATCACCGAGAATAATATACTAACGGGCTTGGTAGCGTATTTGACGGTGGTCAGTGCTAGACAAATTGGGCTGGAAAGTCTGGGTCTGGAGATATATGATGATATCTCCGTACCAAAGGTCATCAGAACTAATCAGGAAAAGGGATTCATCAGGTAATGAATCTGCTGCTACATTTTCCATCTCAGAGCTGGGAAGGTTTCATATCAACTCGACAAACACCAAGGATTTATTGGATTTAGCGCGTTCGAATTCTAAGTCAAACTCCTGGAGTATTACAATCCATTTGGAGTATTTGACCCCTAGCAATTGGTCTGTAAGAATGTGTTGCATAAGGTTGCAATTATAAATTACCGTAGTCTTGCGAGAGAGGATATAGTGCCAGAAACGTTGAACATATTGGACGACTGCCAAGGCCAGTTTTTCAACATGTAAATACTTGGTTTCGGTAGTCATGAGAATCCGACTCAAGTAATAGATGACATGTTCATCATGAGAATCATCCTCCTGGACGAGAACCATAGCGATGGTATAGTTCGAGGCTGTGAGGTAAAGGAAATAATCACGACTGTAATCAGGTGGGAAGAGTAGTGGGGTACATGTCAAAGACAGTTTCAAATCTTCGAAAGCTTTGTTGGCAGTGGTATCCCATATGAACTCGGAACCTTTCTTGAGAAATCATGTAAATCCAAGAGTTATCTCATCATAGTTCGGGATGAAACGACGGAGAAAGTTTTCCTTCCCTTGCAAACTTTGTAATTGGTGAAGTGAGGAAGGAGGAGGGAGATTGAGAATCGCCTCGACCTTCAAAGGATCTACCTTGATCTCTTGACGTGAAACAATAAAGCCCAGAAGTCGTTCAGATTCTACACAAAAAACACATTTGTGGGGATTCAAGCGTATATGGTAAAAATGACATATAAGAAAAATGGCGCGGAGGTGTACGGGATGATCTACACGGCGCATGGAATGAGCCGGTAAGTCATCTAGATATGGTTGCACGATGTGCTTTATATCGTGAAAGGCGTAAGACATAGCACGTTGAAAATTTGCGCCAGCATTCTTTAAACCAAAAGGAAGTTTTTGATAGGTGAAAGTGCCCCAAGGAAAAATAAAAGCGGTCTTGTGTTGGTCCATGGGTACAATATTGATTTGATTATATCTGGAGAAACCATCCATTAGAGAGAAGATTTCACTTCCAGCATAATCATCGACGATCTGGTCAATGAAGGGGGTAGGAAAGTTGTCTTTAGGACAAGGTTTTTTAATGTCCTTATAATAAATGCACACGCGAATTGTGCCTTGTTTCTTATCAATCGGAACAATATTGGAAACCCAGTCAGTTAGAGCCACTGGGTAAATAAAGCTAGATTTGAGAAGTTTCTCAACTTCAAGCTTGATAGCGGCTACATTACATGGGTGGAACGAACGAAGTCATTGCCGAACTAGTTTAATGCCTGGGTATGTCTTAATCTCATGTACCACAATGCCGGGGTCAGTCCCTGGCATTTCTTCATAGCTCCATGCGAAGACGTCACAAAATTCTTGGAAAAGAGACTTGTAGGTGAGAACTTTGTCATGGTAACACGAAGCTCCGATATGCACATTTTCGACAACTCCAGGCTTTATGGATATGTCGAGGAGGATGGTGGGTGAGATATTACTTAAGTTCCCTTCGTAGAACATATCGTGTGTAGACTCAGGAATGGTATAAATGATGACAATGGTCAATGAGGTCGAGATTCATTAGTAACCCTCGATGGTGCGTTGTTCCAGGAAAATGATGGAACGATGATGTCCATCATCCCAAGGGGTATTTTCCACGAACATAGCAAACATAATCATCTCGGTTGTAGGAAAAATGATGCAGAATGGATCTGGAGATAAATCACCAAGAGAGGGGGTTGTCGATTGAATGGCTTGATAAGCAGATTTTATCGGACTCAAAGGCATTTCGTCGCCATAACGAAGATGATCGTCGGGGTTGGGTACCATCCACGATTCATAAGACGCAGGGGTTCCGTGAGTAGAGGTGGAGATCATGTTGATCAAGGCGACAAACAGATGTGGGACATCGGGTGGTGGAATGAGGAAAGTACCCATCAAAGATGAATCTTTAAGAAGACCCACACCGACGTTCTCATATCCAGGGGGGTTTTTGCAATGAAAGGTATGTTTCCAATATGTGCATCAGAGTGAAAGAAGGCCAATTGGTCTACGGTAACTACTTTTCCTTGATGTGGGAAACACACGACATGGAAAAGAGTTGACACAACTTCACTCATGGAATTGATCCAACTACGGCCAAGTAAAAGGTTGTAATCAAGAGGAGTGCCAAAGAACTCTACTTCAACGTTGACCGTTTTTCCTTCTAACGTAATAGGAAACGAAGGGAGGACATCGTAAGGCTTAAAACCAGAGCCATTGAAGGCTTTGAGCGTGTTGTGGGATTCAGTCAAGGGAGGAGAGTCGATGGCTCTCCAACAGGTAATAGACATGACACATGTCGAGGCACCCTCATCAATAATTGTTCTACGAATTTTTTTGTTGGGGACAATAACTTGTATTTGGAATGCGAGTTGAAGGGGTAGCCTTGGAATGTGATCTTCCAAGTAAAAAATTATTAAATTTGTATCTGTAGAGTCAATTCCATCGATAGCTTTCAATAGTACCTTCCGATGTATAGGACAACTCTGAAGGAATTCGAGGGCTGACATCGCAGATGGTGCTTGGGCCAGATATTCAACAATACTGTAGTTCTGGGTAGCATGTGCATGAGGATTGAAAGATGATTTTCGAACAACACCCTTTGGAGGAGGGCGAAGGACTGTATATAGGTTCGAGTGGTAAGTGTGATGTCATTCTTCTTTGAATCACCTGTACACATTAAGACGTAGGATGTATTGGAGGGGGAAGGTTGGTCATGAATGACCAATTGGGCCTGTTGTTGAGAGGGGAAGGGTTGTGACAATACGGTTGAAGTGGGGGGTTTCATGGTCCCTTCAAGGAACTTAGTAACCTCGACTCATCATGGATAATCCTTAGTGTAGTGATCATCACCACAGATAAGACAAGGGTATCGGGGTTTGCACTTATCTCTATCATCAATAGGTGGTGTTTTGTTTTTCTCAGATTGTGGATTATTTTTATCCTCCTTGTTCTTACCCTTTCCTTTTTTGGATTTATTTTTGTCGACGCGGGTAGATTGATCAGATTTTACCTCAGAAGTCTTGCCGGTGGGAGGGGTAGGAGACAGAGCATTTTAAACATTAGAAGAAATGGTTTTGGGGTTGTTGCTAGAGGTTTGGATGGAATGAGGTTGAGCATGAAAAGTGCCAATCACACCGTCAACTGCATGAGAAGCAACAGGAGTAGTTGAAGTAGCGGTAGTAGAAGGACGAGGTGCGTTAGGGAGTAAGTCGTAAAGAGTACCCATTTTTGAATAAACAAGGTCGAGGTATTGAGCATGAATGATTGCCCTTTCTTCTATGACAACTCCACCCATGGCGATGTCACGAGCGATGTCGTTCACGAATGATTTTGTGAACCACTCTGCCAGCAGTTGATCGGGAAGTTCGAGTTTGATGAGAAGTCGTCTCCATCGCCACTCATGAATGTGATCAGAGATATGAGTGGCTTTGGTTTGTTTGAAAGAACTCAAAATCTAGGTTCCCATTTTGTAGCAGATCGGTAACTGGTAGTGGGTGAGGAAATCCATAGCGAGGGTGTTGAAGTCGGTGAAGAAGCCTCGTGGTAATTCTATATACCACTTTACGACAAAACCTGTGAGGGTTCGCTGAAAAAGGCGTAAACGAATAGAGTCATCCATCAAGGAGTTGGATGAGCACCAAAGGTGAAAATTCATTACATGATTGTTCGAGTCCTCTCCCGGTTTACCATCGAATTTAGGGATGTCAGATGTTAGTTTGGCCGGTATGGTGGGCCATTAAGGAGAGTGACGGATCGGATCATTTAAAATCCTCGATAGATCAGGGAGGTCCAGGGTGGCTAGGAAGGGTAACTGTCTATTCACATGTGGGTACTAGTGACTTTGGTGAGGGAGTCTCGTTAGTAGACTAGTGGGACCATTAGCAGTTTGCATATAATGCGAATATTTGGGA
The DNA here is from genome assembly GCA_009831015.1 of Picea engelmannii. Lineage (NCBI taxonomy): Eukaryota > Viridiplantae > Streptophyta > Pinopsida > Pinales > Pinaceae > Picea > Picea engelmannii. Next base: position 1,090,449 of record ML785162.1, read on the forward strand.
AGATTCGGTGGTTGGTGTGGAGGCAAGTAATTCATAGGGTTGTACCCTTGAACAAGGGCGTGGGGTTGAGCGTTCGAGCCCCAAATAGGATTAGACATGCCTAGATATGGTTGGCATGTACTAGGGGGTATGACAGAGCTAGCGTGAGACTTTTGCTCCTCAATCGAGTGAGGATTGTGTTGTATAAGATAATTCCAATACTAGGCCAAGGATGGAGGTATGCTTTTTCCATAGGGTGGGTTCGGTGGAGGTTTCCCTCCAATCGTGGGTTGCGTCCCAGTTGGGATTTGTCTTGCAAAAGGGGGTTGGGTTTGGCCTCCTCGGTGAAATTGTCCACCAATAGGAATCTTGTAATTAGGTGTGAAATACGGGATGGTGCCACTAGGGTCAGTGCCTCCAATAGAGGATGGATGAGGTCCTCTGAAAGCGGGTCGAGGAAATGTCAGAATAAAACCGGGAATGAGATGGTGCCCAGAAGAAGTGGAAACGTTAGGAGTCTCGGATGAGATTTGTGTAGGAGTAGGAATAGAAGCACTCAACGCATGATATCCGGGCGTAAGGGTTGGGGTGAATCTGGGCGAAAGCAGTGTGCCAATGGGGGCTTGGCTAGCCGCTGCAATCCCAATGTGAGGACTCATAGTATCTGAGACCATTGTGTAATGGACCATTTGTAGAGGGATAGTCAAGATGTGGTTAGTTGGTAGAGCGTCTATACCAGGAAAATAATAGGCAGTAGTAAAAGGTACTGCATCTGGATCAGATGTTTCGGGTAGCTCAGGTGCGACAATGATATCAACGCCTGCTCATGAGCCAAAGAGATATCGCCTAAAAATTCCAGTAGTCCAAAAAGGATATTCCCTCAGGTCCTATGAAAGGTCCGGTTGGTGATCCAGAAGACTGAACAACTATATCTCTGGAAGAATTCACTCACACAATACATCTCTCGGAGTTGGGAGAAAGTCGAAAGTCCTCCCGAGAATTGGTAATTTAGAACTGTTCTAAAGAGTTAGTTCTTTCCACTGGTGGAGTGGCAACATATTGGACTTCACTCTGTTGAGGAGAGCCCTCCGGTGAGTTGGTAGGTAAGGGTTGAGAACCTTCCATATCTTTTGGGGGATAGGCCTTGCATTCTACATGAACGACGTGGAGGGTCAATTGTGATCGAGTTAGAATTTTACGAAAGAAATTCTATGGACAACTTGGGTAAACAAACAACACGTGCTAGTAAAATCTAGGAAGCAAAACCACGCAAACAAGACCTTCCAATTCCGAAGTCACTAGTTGGTGATGAAATCCAACGTCACGACGATGAGACAAGAAGGGGCTGGGCTAGGGTGGAAAATTTATGTTGACGACCTGCTTAACAGACTTACACCCCAATGCAAGCTCCCACACACAATCGTGGGTATACCCTCCAAGGAACCCGAGTGAGTCTGGCCAACATCAATTCCAGGTACCACAAAGACTTACCCCTTCACAGTCACCTTGTGTAAGACCCTAAGAAGATAGGCTACTAAGGTTACCACCAACAACAATAATGCCTGGGGGAACAGTCGATAGTTCGATCCACACGCAAGGGCAGGGTATCTCGCCCAAAATAAGCTTGAGAGGCTTCCACTCATAATTGTGGGTATACCTTCAAGTGACCCCCGTAATATGTGCAATCTCTACACTGAGATCAACAAAGCAGGGTGAGTAACTCTGTCAATCTCAATGCGACCTCAGGTTTGACCCTTGTGTGAGAAGGGATTCCCAGGACAAAATGCTGCAAATGGAATTTGACACTCCTTATCACAAGATACTATTGTGTGTTTTGTGCTTTGGAGAGTGTGTCTCACTGCCTATTCCAAAGCTCTATCCTAGCTAATGTTGGTGTAAAAGAGGCCTAGAAAAAGTTACGAGTTGAATTTTAAAATTGTGCAATATTATTAAATGTTGTTGTTACTCAAAAGGAGACGGAAATGAAACCGATGTTGTGTGAGACTCTGACCCAACAATACATAAATAGGAATGAATGATACCATTTTTTGTTCAATGAATCCTATCTACAGGAGGGAAAGAGGAGTTTTCTGGAACAATGTGAACTACGATGTATGATCTTCTCTGAAATGTAATATCAAACAACCATGAACAATGCAAATTCCTTATTCGTTCTCTTTCAATACTTGAATGCCAATATTTTCGAATAAAAAGTTGCTTAAAAAAATGTCTTTAATTTTTATTAGAAACCAAGCAACATGGATGGAACTAAGAAAAAGTAAGCAACCATCGAAAAAGAAATGCACAACAAACACCCAAATCGATCTTTCAATGAAGACAAAAATAACAAACTGACAAGACCAGTCTCTTCAAATGCACATGGGTACCAATTTTCCAAGTAATAAGCAATTGAAAAGGACAATTAATCTCAACTTTTAATCCAATTAAAGGCTCCCGACCAAACTAGCACTCAGATTTCAGAACCAGAGATTATATCCTTGTTAAGAAAAGGTCAAGAGGTAAAAATTGAGAAAAAATGAACAAGAAGAGCTTTTGATTTCTGAAAACTAATCATTCATGACATTTGAAGTCAAGAAACATTTAATCACTGGCCAGAGAAGTTCTTTCCAGACACACCAACCAATCTGGGCATCTGAAGACACAAAAGACTTAATCCAAAATTTTTACAAGTGAGTTTGTAGTCTGATAGTGGAGTACAGTGCGAGAATTAAGGATTCTCGCAGGCTAGACAAAGGAAGGGTGTGAGAAGTTCACACTAAACTGAACACTGGGGTGTGAACCTCAGTTATTCTCGCATGCTATAGAAAGGTGCAGTGCGAAAAGGTCTGTAATCAAGCAAATTTTGGAAAAAAGGCAGAACTTTTGAGGGAACTTCTGGATCTAGGGAGTCTGTGAGGATATCCTCAAGACTCAAAGATTGATTGGGAACAAAAAAGGGTAGGTCAAGAGAAAATGGCCAAGAAAAAACCACCAAAATGGGTTGTATCCCCAGTGGAGTTGCCAATTTTTTTATGGGATAAATCGGTAGGTGCGGACACTAATAGATCTCCCTAAATCCACCTGGATCTAGAAAAAAATAGAACAGGACACAACTCTTTCCCTAAGTTGCAATAATTGAATCTACTACTAGGAAGGAATGAGTGACATACATTTAGATCACTTCCTTAGGTCTTTGTTGTTCCCACTTCGCTCCAGTGCTCTTGTGAAATCAGGTCCAAGACAACAAAAACCAACCAAAGTGAAGATATCAAAGTATATTCAATGTCAACCTATGCATATGATCAAGGAGTTATGCAATAAAATAAGAGTGATTTTATGGGAAAGGGACATGCCGATGTATTATATTAAATGAAAGTAGAAGATACAACTAGATCGCCTTGATGTCGCAAGCTTCCTTTCAGTGACCCTTGGTTCCAACACACACACTTTCTCTGCACTTGCATGAAGAAGATCCAATACAACTTGATAGACCGAGTAGAGTCTTCAAGCTTCTATCCAAACAGGGTTCCTCACACAATTCTTTCACCAATTCTTCATTCAATCTTGCTTAACCTTTTCCATGAGAAACCTTTTAATATATAAGAGAAGGAGAGATGGTTAAATGGATGAGGATGATCCAACTAAATCTGAGAAGTCAGTAGGATGCCAACCATGTGAATGCCAACTCATTTTCTAGAAGATTCCCTTCTAGAACCTTCGTGACCTCTTCTCTTTTCCAATCTTTGAAACAGGTTCACACCCTACCTATAGAGCAGACTGCGAACAATTCGCACCCTAAGTGTGGGTTGCTTACGAGAATGAAGTATTTTTGTACCCTGTAATATAGGCAGCCTACAAACTCATCCTAAAAATGTGTTTTTTGGAAGGAGACAATGGTCACTTTTCTCAGGCAAAAAGTCCTTGTGGGAGCTTGAATACATCAATTGTAAAGACACCACCAAAGTGACCAAAATCCTGTGTAACATCTACATATTTGGATCCACATGATTAGTGTAGATCTCTGGAGAACCATTTTCATCTAGCTATCGAGTTCTAATATCTTCAGTGGGGAGTTCACATGAGCACTTGGACATGGGACCCAAGTTTACAGTGGAGCTTGGACTACTTCAACATGGTGGCTAGCACTTCTACATGGGACCATGTTTCTCTAGCCTACTTTAGCATTATGGTCCACACTTATCCATGGGACCCTGGCATATGACTGTACTTCCTCATAACAAGCATTAAGGATGATGTTTTCCTAGGGGGAATGGAATGTAGCGTACCCAAGGGGAGTGATAGAAGGGATGTATTATTATGTATGGAGGCTGCTTTTAGTAAATAAGGCCTAGTGTGGACACAATAAATGTAAGAGGGATTACTAGAAGGTTTTTGTCCTCTAGAATGTTCATAGGTGGTAGGTAGTATTATATAAAGAGGTGTAAACAATGTAATGAGAATGTTGATGAGCATTGTATTTGGAGCTTAGCTCAATAGGAGGTTGTCCCCTCGAAGAGTAACTTCCTTAAAAAAAATGCTTCCAATAAATGGTTAAATTTGATGAGTATTTACTCGTTTTTTTTCAAGAAATGGTTAAATTTGATGATTATTTACTAGTTTTTTCTCTTTTTAACCATCATATACTAGAAAATTTAAAAATTGCACGTTATGAGTGATGTCCACTTAATTTCTAAAATGATGGGCAAGTTGAAAATTTACCTATAACCATATATATGTGTGTGTGAGAGACATTTACGTTGTTTGCAAATGGCATTATCTAAACATTATATGCATATATGGATTTAGCACCCTGAAAAACCCTAAGGGCACTAGAATTATACTGTGTTAATAAATACAATTTTTTGAAAAGGTAAAATCTAAAATTTATCCTTACTTTGAAGACATTTTTTACTAATAATTAAAATATGACAAGTTTAATATTTAGTTGTTCCTACTGGCTTGGGATAATTACCATTGAGAGGGGGGGAATATTGGAAATGGGTTGTAGTTCTGTTGGCATCATTACATGCATCCTACTTAGTGTTTGGTTGATTCTTTGTGTACAGTGATTGGATCTAGGTGGAATTGAGCCAAAGAAAGAAGTTGAAACCTCTTATATGGTACTTTTCAAAATTGAAATTGTGTGCAAGTTGCTATATCAAGATACTTTCTTAAGATTTTATGTTTATGTTTTTAATGATGTTTTATTCTATATAAAGTAGTTTGAAAATGTTATATTAAATGAGATGACTTTGTATTTACAATAAAAAAACAAAAAAAAACATAATATTTAAATGACCAACAAAAATAAAAATAAAACTTCATGGAAAACCCACCCACTTTTAAGAAAAAAACCTGTCATAAAAAAAAATTATGTTATAAATTTATAACGTGCTTTCAATAATAAAAAAAAAAAAACTCAACCCTACACCCCTACCGACATAACTTCCAATAAAAAGCTCAACACATAAAATATTTAGTTATGATGTTATGGGATTTTATTTATAATTATTATTTTTCGGTATTCAAACGATGTATTAAACGAGGATTGAAATCTATAAAAGTGAATTATTAAATTTTATTTTTATTTTTGATAATGTTTATTCAATTGATAGTTAAAGTACATTTATGTTCACGTATTAAATATGAGATAATACTTATCTCCTTGGAATCCTAATAATCTAATTAATAATTTGTAATGCTTCATAGTCACTGATTAATAAGTTGTAAAGCTTTCGACAAGTGCGGTCATTCGAGGATCTACGTCTCCATTTTTAATCCAACCACGTGGAAACATATTGTGAGGAAGAGAAACCTCGACGTGGCTCAACGAATGTTCTCAGAATTTTCCAGATAGCCTGCACGCCATTATATATAACAACACCTCAATACAGAACAATAGTGGCTATTCTTTTATATTAATTAGTTACTTCGATTTCGTTTTTTTTCATTATTTAGATTTCTTCCAAGTTGAGTTTGTAGTTGTTGTCAATTAAGTTTAGTTTGGATGGTTGCGAGGAATGATTACTATTCTTTCTATTAAGTTTAGTTCAATTCAATTCTCATAAATGACATGTTAAACTCATAATGAATATGTTGTAATGATTTCTAAACTATATGTATTGAAAAGTTACCTTTAATTCATCTGAATAACAAGGAATGACCCCTTTGATTCATATGAATAAAAGCATGGCTGCTGCATCATTAATGGCCATGAAAGAAGCAACCCTGAGACCATAGAGGCTAGCGGAGAGGTCAACATCGTTCGGGGAAGTTAAAAATATTGTTGTCCCGACTTCCAGTGGCGTTTGTGTAAGTGCATGGCAAAGGTAACTATAATTAATTCCGTGTACGAATACTCATTTTTTCATTACTGTCTATACGCAATATTGCTGTTGTTATTATTTGCTGAACTAAACACCCATGTGTTATGATATTGACATCGCCGATGTTCTTCCACTTAATTTGCTGGCAGATCCACAGCCAAAGGAATCTGTCACGCTCGTCCTCTCCGAATACAACACCGATTTCTCCTCCTCCCCCTTAAAAGGTAAGCGAGTTCATGCTCATTTTTACATGCAGTAGGGCGAGTAAGCATTCATTTGATCAGGCACTGAAATAAAATCGCTGCTATAATGCAGGTTGGCACCAAGTTTTCGAATAGGCGTTTTGCCATGATTGGTCTCATTGCGTTGGCCTTAACTGAATACTTGAAGGGAGGTCTTCTCATCTCATGATCATCATCACCACATAGCTCCTTCATAGTATGATGCAGTCTTACCCAAATTGTGTTCACTCTGCTTTTAAGAGATAGACACTAACAGTTTTTTGGACAATTAATATCATATTTGAGAGGTATATCCATAATCTGTCTCTCAATTCATGGTAGCAACCATTTATTGACCTTATCCCTTGAACAATCTACAAGTGCCATTGCAGCAGCAAACAATTCTTGACCCTGACACTTCAACAATCTGCTATAGAGTTCGGCCCATTCCATTATCCAGGTTTCGTTCTTAGAATATCACTAAAAACCATAAGCCCTCATGTGTGCATGTAAGAGCTCCATATATTTTAATACTACTTATCAAGACCAACCTGCCAAAGATGTAAACAGTGCTATATTTTAAATGATGTAAACATTTGAATCACAGACAGAGATTATGGATATACGTCTCAATATGATATTACTTGCCMRAAAAAAATKGTTACACTGTTTATCACTTGAAAGCASAGTAAATAAAATTTGGGTATGATTAGATCATACTATGAAGGAAGTATGAGGTGATSATGATCATGAKATGAGAAGACCTCCCTTCAAGTATTCAGTTAAGGCCAAGGTGATGAGGCCGATCATCATCAAACTTGTATCTTTTGTTATAGGAGACTACCATACTTAGAGATAAAGGTTGAGCTTCAACATTTCTTAAAGAAACCAGAAATCCTCAAGAGGTTGATGAAATGTGCATGTTACCCCCTCACATCTAGCGCTAACTAGAGGAAAGTTTTTCTCCCATGATCTACATCACATATCGCAGTTTCGACGATGACATTCAAGATTCTCCACAAACAATTCTCGACATGTGCCTCCCACTTTATGCTCATCTCACTCACATTAGATGAATCTATGGTGCATGACATACATGGGGCAACTTGTTTTGATGCTTCATGTAAAGTGATTAATTCTGAATGTTTTTAACATGAAAATAATGATGATGGATCATGATGCTTTGAACTTATGTCTTTTTCCTTGTTTCACTTTGGTGATCATCATCATCTCCTAGTCAAGTGTTGTCACTTTTGGGCAAAGTTGGACTATTGGGGCTGCCTTGATAGGGGTAATGTCTCCATATCTCAATCCATACATAACATCCGTCATCCCTCACATATCCATTATCCCTACTTTTGAGTTGGTTGTCATATGTGAGCCATAAAGGTTCACACCTCATAATCCCATGAGAATGAGCTAGAATGCTCTCGATTGATGCAGCTTGATATAAAAAGAAAAAATATTGAAAGAAAAAAATGTTAAACTCAAAATGCAAAGCAAATAAAGAAGAAAGGAAAGAAAAGTCAAGAACCAAGAAATAATAAAGAAGCATGAGCTCTACCCCCTTGCTAAGAGGCCACCACCCCAAGTCCTATGCAATGAATGCATACCTAACAAAAAGGACTTAGAAAATGAAAATCAAAAGCCATAAAAGGTCGAATGAATAAAGAAAAACGAAAATAGCGGTTTGTAAAGACATGGAGCAAAGAGAAACTCATTGCCTAAGAACTCCCCCATACAAAGGTGCTCATGAGGATGACTATCATACATAACCTTTCATGAGTATGCCACCACCCATGAAGTAAACCCCAAACCATACCATAGGCCATTACACATACTCCTTGATGGTTTTCTCTAGAAATACTCCTTCTCTTGGGTATTGGCACACTTAGTAGGGGTTAATAGTGATTCTCCCATACCTAAACTTGACAAATTGTATAAGTTTATGAGCTAGTGTGAAGTTTTAAGAAGATACTTAATGTGCTTTATCTAGTGGTTTTTACATTGACATGTATCACTTTATATGTTGCATTTGATTTGTGTACATGTCTTGGGTTTTGATGGATACATTGGACTACATGAGCCCCTCCTTGGATGATAGATTTCACATCAGTACCCACTTGATTGAGCCTTGGTCCTTTGGAGGACATTGACGGGATACTAGCACATTTGATGGAAGTCATCCCACTACTTGAGAGGGGTTGATACACATGTTTTGGACGGTATTGAGCCTTATGATGAAAAAGACTCATTGGGTATGATTTGACACCTTGATGATGGGATGTTGCACCATCACATGATGATTTGACACCTCTTAATGGGACATTGCACCATTACATGATGATTCAACACATTTTGATGAGACGTCACACCTTTTGGGGCATGATATGACACTTGGGGATGAAAAGTTGCAATCCTAAGAGGCAACATTTCACTTTTGGAGCTCCTACACTTGATTTGTGAGTGATCCATCCAGTTTTTGAGGTCACACATGCCACACATGTGTGATGGTGCATGCATTTATGAGAGATGTCTTGTCTCATGAGGACATTTACTTCATTGTTGAGCATCGTTGGGGGTCTTAGTGACCTATCCACTCTTGTATCATGGATATTTTGTGTCTTATTTCCTTATCTCTAGGGTTTGTGAGGAATAAAGACATTATTTTATGTTTTTATGAATTTTTATGGATGACAAGGGTGGATGATAAGGGTGCTTGATATCTCATATAAATAAGAGAAGCACCTCTCACTTGTAAATAAAAGTTTCTTGTGGAGAATCATTACTACTTGTATACTACTCTTATCTCTTCTCTAAAATCACTATGGATGGTTAGTTAGAGAAACTTCTTGAAGATCATGTTTACAAATGAATGTAAATGTAATAGTACTTATCTAGTGATGGTGGTGCATTATCTTGGTTTCTTCTTGAGAAAACCGTTATTTCTAAAACTTTTCGAAGGTTACTAGTGGAGTACTTTCCCTTGGACTATCTAGATGTTTAGTAAGTTACTAGGAGGATCTGAAAGGTTTTTTAGTGGAGAAACTTGGATATCACCATAGAATTCACTTACATCTCTTCAAGGGAATTCTTAATTGATCCCGTATGCCCGAAACAATATAGGCACTAGTCTTCTCCTTTTAATCGTTCATAAAACTCATTTTAACTATTTTGTGTTTTCGGGTAAAATTAGAGTTTTGTAATAGCGTGGTATATTCATTTTTAAACATAGAAAAGCTATATATTTTGGTATTTGTGCATTTATTTCACTTGAAGATCATCTTTAAACCCTAAAATTGTCTTAGTGTTAGGGACCTAACCCCTCACGTAGGTAGAATAATATATTTCCATGTAATAAAGGTCAATAGTAATAAGGCCTAGCAATAAGGAAGAATAAGTCAAATGTAAAAAGACCTAATAGAAGCTTCCGCTTCTAGAAGGATTTTCCTCTAGATTGTCGTTTTGATAGACATATTTATTATAAATAGGAGTTGAGGGTATGAGAAGTTGTGTCTTGGATATTATTGTAATAGAGATCTTCTTTGTTTGAGGTTTCCCCCTCGAAGAGGCAAGTGAACATTGCTCTCAATAATCAAAGTGTTATTTCTAGTGTTATTATGGTATTATTGTGGTGTTGTTCTCGTTATATCGTTGTTTATCTATCATTTCTAGCTAATTATTTCTATTATGCATACTATTTTATATTTGGAATATTACAAGTGGTATCAGAGCACCTTCCTCGGCAGAAAATTGTGGGTTAAACATTTTTTCAGGGAAGAGATGTATTCTAGCATCTTTAAGCTACACAGATCTGTCATTATGTGCATAAACCCATGGTCTGGGATTCATAGATGTAGGAAATACAAGTGGTACTTAAGCGCACATATGATGGCCACCCTTGTAACCTCTGTTGGTACCCCTTCGAGTGGTAGTGCATTAGACAACACATGTATACAGATCGACATAGATCTCTTGAAGCCCTCCATAGATAAACCAATATACCTCCTGACTAGTATAGTGCCACCAAGAACAACACTCGGGAAGATACTCTCTAGTACCTCGATAGTCGAGTAGTATGACTAAGGGCACGGTCTAGCCCCCTTAGTTGGTTCCTTGAGATATTAGGTCAAGTACTATTGTTGGACCCCACACATATGTCAGAGAGATATAGCATAGGGAAAACCCTTGTCTGTAGAACCCTTGGGACGGAAACAAAAAGAAGAACATATAAGATCTATTGCTGCGCAACTATGTCTCCTGCATTCGGGTTGTGAAATTACTACACATGTCTTCTTGTTAAGCATTTGGGAATTTCATCACTGCAGTATTCTTCAGATCGGAGTATAACTCCATAGGATCCTACTGGCACCATTATTTGAGACCTATCCTGTTGGATTTATCTCTTCACCCTTATCGTAGTCATACCTATCATTTTTCAACAATTTTTTTTTCTCGTGGACCCGACCCCCTTCCAACACCCTTATTTGGGCTTTACCTCATTGGATTCAACTCATCACCCTGATCGTTGTGATACACTTCACCCAAAACCCATTTTCTGTGTGGTCCCACCTACCCCTTTTCGTGTTCCCTCTTCATCATGGCCCACACTCATAGCCAAGACTTGGAAGCTCGCTTCAATGCCTTGCACTCTAATTTCACATAAACCCAACAAGAGGTGGGACAACTCAGTGCCAATATTTCCACTGCCAATAAAAACATGCATTCCTCCATCAATGCCAAAATAGAGGACCTCAAACAAGACCTCAAACAAGACCTTGCTACCCAACTTGAATCCTTCACTATGATGATCCACGCCAAGCTGCATATCTCTATAGATCTTCCCTCATCTAACCCACCTTTGCAACTGAATGTGAAACTTACTCTCATTCCTAGAATTTTCAACCCCATCACTTTTAGCATGACCTACACCTTCCATGTGTGGATGTGACCAATTTTATGGCTCAGATCCCACTGGTTGAGTAACTCAAATGGAACATTATTTCTCTTTGTATGGCATTACGGATGACTTGGAAAAACTCTAGTATGATGTTCTCCATCTAGATCAAGAAAGTTGGCAATGCTGGCAATGGAGAAAAAATGTCCTCCAAGGGTATGTGGCTTGGACACACTTTGTGCCAGAGCTTTATGAACACTTTGACATTGACACCAACCATTTAGGCCATTTGACAAAGTTGAAACAATCTGGCACAATGGAAGACTTTATAGCCTCTTTTGAGAAATTGGATTTTCGTATAGAGGGCATGTTTGATGTTTTTTTTCTGAGAATGTTTATCAGTGGCCTCAAGGATGAGATTCATGCCCATATACTCACGGTTCGGCCTCAGAGTTGGGTGGACACTACTAAAAGACATAAGGAAGCACACCAAGTTGTATCTTATCAAAACCAAAAAAATGCCTTTATTCTTCGCGCTGAACCAATCACTCCCACTTCTCCTTCTCCTCCACTAAAGATACAGAAATTGACCAGGGATGAAATGGCTAAACGCCAACTCAAAGGCCCTTTTTATAATTGTGATGACAAATATTTTCATGGGCATAAGTGTAAGGAACAAAATATTTTTATGGCCATCTTGGAGGATGTTTTGGAAGATGATGTTGAGGCTCCCCTTGTGTCTGTGTCACCTAAACCCACTGACATGACCCCTCCCTCAGACCCTCCCAATGTAGAACTTCTCATTTCCCTAAATGCTCTCATTGGCTTCTCTGCTCCCAAAACCCTCAAGCTAATTGGTTACATCAAACATAGGAAGGTCATCATTCTTGTTGATAGTGGAAGCACCCATAATTTTATTCATCACCACATTTCCCAAGAAACTAATTTCTATATCTGTGTCGTCAATAATTTTCAAATCATGATTGTCAATGGAGAATCCATGAAATGTGGAGGGCATTGTGAAAATGTGTGTCTCCAAATTGGTGAGTACCACATGAAATCTCATATGTTTTCTATCGACATGGGCAGTTGTGACATTGTGTTGGGTGCAGAATGGATAAGGAATTTGGGTCCCATTCTCATGAATTTTAAGGAATTAACCATGCAAATCAACCAGGAGGGCCAACAATATAAGTTCCAAGGCATCACCGTCGGTTCCCCAGAGAGCATTAGTTCCCATTGCATAGAAAATCTTCTCAAAAAGGGTCATTTTGTCATTGCTTCCCAACTCCATGCCATACAAGCCACCGAGACACCCTCTGTGCTGCAGGACCTCCAATCCATCCTCTCTAAACATCAAGTGTTTTTTTCCACTCCTCAGGGACTCCCTCCTTCGCATGGTGTTCATGATCATTCCATTCCCCTTGTCCTAGGTGTTATGAGGAAAATATCTCTATGTATAGCAGTAAACCACAACAGACATAAATGACTGCATAAATCAACTCTAATCTCAAGTGTTGGAGCCGCCCTTGTTTTTTAACCCGTCACAATTTTCATTTTTGATACTTGAAATCTAAAGATGGTCTTATTTTCCCCCCGAGATTTTGAAAACTCTGCAACCTTGTCACGTAAGCATCGATGATTTTCTACTCTTGAAACAAGTCTACTTTCGTAAGAATGTTCGCTCTTTTTATTTTACTTCGGGATCTCGCAAGTCGGATACTATAATTCATCAGTTCACACGTCCCAAGTCACAAAAGGGAAAAGTCATTTTAAATTTTTTCTCAAGGAAGTAACTAGGGTAAAACCTCTTAACTCATGATTAAATGTCGTCAGGGTTTCGCACCTCGGCGTTCGCCAAGTCCGAAGTTTTATTTTTACAGCCCTGATAACCGAGGACGCGAAGTCCTTTCTGGATAACCCATGTCAAGGATCAAAGGCAAAAAGATAACTATGGTAAATGTCGTTCTCGGCATTTCGCCACTCGGCACTAATTTTTTCAAAAGTCACAACGTCTAAACCCCGACTCACGAAGGCACGATGTAATTATAACATGATTAATTAATCACTTAATCCAAGATTTTATTCTCCTTAATTGAGTCTTGATTATCGCCATCTCGCGGTTTCGCGACTCGGCATACTAATCTCCCAGAAACTTGTCTTCGAAGTTCCGAGTTGCGATATGGAGAATAAAATGATTATAAAATTAATTATGCCCCAAATCGCAATTACCGTTAATTAAGCCAAAGTCGGTCCTCGCGGTCTCGCGAGTTGGAGACTCAAAGTGTTAAAAGGAAATCCACGATGTAACGAACAACAAGAAATTGATTAACGTTGGTAAGATTTGATTAATTAAGCTAAAGCAATATATATCCTGTGCCTCGAGGCTTGCACGTTTCCCAAGGTATCCATTTCTCTCCATACTTCGACTGACTGTCAAACCACCAGAAATTTATGACATTTATGGAGAAATAGGGTAAATCTACGCATGTAAGATCGAATTTTACGCAATAAATTTATTTCTAATTACGATTTGACAGGCTTATTTTGAAAAGTACCGAGTTTTCAAATATATATAAGAGTTTCATTTCATTATAATGAACGCATTTTCATAAGCACGCAGAGCTCATCAATTCAGAGTAAACCAATTTTTGCATGTATACGCAGTTCTATCACAGAAGAGCTAAAGCACAAGCTTCAGCTATGGCTCCGCGGAAAGCAAAAAAGGTGAATGTCGAGGTCGCAGGACAAGGCTCAGACAATGTCTCCGATACTTTACCTCGAAGTGTCGACTCGGTCCCTGACTGGTCATTTGTGTCAAATGTTCTGCAATCAGAATTGGTGGATTATTCAGACGACTCTGACGACAACGAAAGGGATGATCTAAACACCAAGTACAATATAGTCATCCAATCTTGAATGCAAAGAGTAGCAACCAGGCCACGGTTTCTTCCATATTACAACATGATCCGATGGGCGTTGGATCACGCAGACATACCTACCAGGACTATCATGAATGGGCAGCAATTCACTGTCGGGACTTTTAGGCCCGAGCATCTACAAACTATGTATAAGATACTCGCGACGTCTGAGTATACATATGGCACTGAGTTCCTGGAGGAATTCCAAGAGAATGAGTGAACCCATTACGAAAAAACCATGCCCAGTTTGATAAAGGATTGGGTTTCGCGCACCGCGAAGTTCAGAGCTAATGAACAGGGCGTTTATTCAATCGCTTCATTGGAGCCACAGTATAAATATGTGGCCATGATGACATGCTGACTATATGGGAGAGAGGACACATCGCATTTTTTCATTGCGTTGGTGCCTCTAATGTTTCGGGTTGCAGAAGGTTGCTCTTTTAATTGGGCAAAGATGCTCTCGGATAGTCTGGCCAACCGGGTCACAGAGTATCGGGAGAAGAAGGAAAATGGGAGGCCATCATCATTCTTCATGTCATCATATATTATGGATGCAATATGTTCCATGACACCCTTTCCATTGATGAGCTAGGGTTGGACTCCGGCCGAAGACAGACCCATACATGTATATCATGAAAAGCTATGGGAAAATAAAGCATAAAATTTCGCATACAAAATTTTCAACTGGGTGATGGTGCCCCTGCATGTCGCCATTTTTGGTCATCCACCACCTCGTATCTCGGACAACATTGCAACAAATCTGAGTGGCATAGCAGACTGGTACGTGGAGGCAGAGTTCTCATACTTCATAGTTTTCGGGGCTTCTGTTCCCCCACATGCGCTGCCATTGTTCATTCCCGACAAGCTGGCTTGTCGCGAGGTCGCCCGGCAGACAGTAATTGGCGGGGTGAGTAAAGAATTAAAAGGGTACTCAAAGAAGGTATGGCCATCTTTTCCCATTCGACTGAATTCTTATTCTTTATTATATTTTGGGTATGCCAAAGCCGAGGCTGCAGCCCTGGAAGACCTGAATTTGGTCTCCATCGAGTATAAGAAACATGATCCACAAAGGGTTGTGAGCAACCATTTAGCTAATTATGGGCTCAAGAGATTTGAGCACGAGAATTCACCCTCGGATGACATTTTCTGAGGGGCGAGGTCTTATGAGGAAGTTCTAGCCCTGATCCAATCCTTAGCACCCGAAGACATAGCCGCAGTATTGAAATTCCAGGAACATAGACGAAGTTGTCTTCCCGCTGTGTTGCGAGGAGGGAGTCCGGGTGTTTCCGAAACAGAACCGAAAGATGATGAAGGGTCTAAGGACGCAACTCCCGACCCTGGAAAACACCAGGACAAGGAGGGACAAACGAAGAATCCCAAAGAAGAGGTAAAGACTCCAGACCCACCAAAGAAACAAAATCCGAAGACCGAGATAAAGACTCCAGAACCTCCAAAAAGTTAGAGTCCTGTCAATACTCCAGGAAAATCAACAAACCAAATCAGGGAACCCATCACTTTTGTCACCCCCTTGCAGTCAACACAGGGGAATATCGAAGAAGGATGGATATTCAATGAGGAGATAAGGCCCATAAGAGCAGAAGAACTTCCTCCAAAGGAATTTCTCTTTGATAAAAAGAGAAAAGCGGTGGTAAAAAGGGAATTCTACCAAGAGAGAGAGTCGACTGCTAAGAAGTTCAAAGTTATGACCGACGGAAAAAATAAAAAGAATGAGCAATTCACCACGGAGATCGCAGGGACGCTAGGAGCGTATGCATCAACAAATCAATTTTTGGTCGGGCTTTTAAAGAACCAACTCAAAAGAAAAAATCGCCTAATCAGGACTCTCGAGGCCAGATTGGCTTCGGCCATGGAAAATGCTAGAGGCCAAGTGAGTGTGGAGATAGAGTAGGCCCAATTGGCTGATAAAAATGAAATAGAGGTACTCAAAACCAAGCTGGAGCAAGCACAACTAGTGGTCCGAGATGGTCGGATATAGGTGGGTCAACATAGGATTTTGATTGAAGAGATGCAGTTTCGGGCAATGATCACCGAAAGAAGAATGATCGACATGGAGATGTTCAAATCCTAGCCGATTGGAATTCGGAGAAGAATCTCTTCGGCTCAGCAGAGTTTGCTCGCCAGGATAGGAGAGATACAGGAAAACTGTCTGTTGGTAAATCAGGTTTTCCAGAACTTGGCTGCCAGAGAAAGGGATGCAGAAGAGGCTCGGGTCACCTTCCAGGAGGTGCTGATAGCCACGAATAACAGAGCTTTGGTAGGTGCTCCCGAGCTCGCCATCCCAGAACAAACCAGAGGTAATATTTTGTTGAAGGATTGGGAGCACAAGATTGCCCTAGGAAAGGAGCAAGCTCAAAAGGTAACCAATTCTTTAGAATAAGCCTTTAATTCCATAGACGATGAGCTGTTGGGTATTGACAGTGGAGGCGATGCAGAAGCATTGATGCAAATGCATGTGGAGCAAATCTCGCTTGATCTGAAAGAGAAGGATGAGAGAGATTCGATCGGTATCTCTCAGATAGATATGGTGGACATGGCCCAAGTTGATAAGCACATGATCAAACCCAGCGCACAACTAAGTGCCCTCGACATCATCGGTGCACAAATGGAGGAAAAGCTGCAGCAGTTAGCCCGAGAATGTTACTTCATCGAGGCCAGCTATCAAGCAGAGCCTTCATGCCTCGTATCTTAGCTAGTGGAAATATGTATCGCCTGCATCCAGTCCATGCGACGACGAACACCTGGTGCCAAGTGAAGACAGAGTATGAGAAATGGATCGATTGCTCTCTTCTCTGTCATAACCGAAATTGTGCGACTATTGAGATTCTACCTACTTTGTAAAAAATGTATAAATATACCCCAGAAAGAAATAAACAAGGCTGGACCCTTTTGTGTCATTTGTACTAGAGTTTTACAGTGAGAGTTAATAGAAGCAGATATAGTGTTAAGCCCTAATATTGGCTCATTACCACTTAATTGGGGCATCTTAGATTAGTAATGTTATTTTATTTATGTCGGCTTTAGGCCATTAGTTGTAATTTAGATTAGTAATGTTATTTTATTTATGTCGTCTTTAGGCCATTAAACCTCCTAGTCTCCTATATATACCAAGGAGACATTTTCATTTTG
>ML785162.1:1112468-1123960 GCA_009831015.1 Picea engelmannii
GAACATTTAAGTGGGGTAAAAGGAGGTTGCCCCCTCGAAGAGGCTTATTATATGAAATTATCTCTTTTTCAAGGCGTTGAGTACTTTTCCTGAGGTTTTTCTATGCTATATTGATGTTTGGTTCTTAACATCTAGAGATTCTCAATTCCGTCACTATTGTATTACAAGTTTGCTTCCTTGTTTCTCATTTTCCATTTCAATTCATATTCATAATTGATGTGCTTTGTTATAATTTAGTATGACCAATACTATAATGGATGAATTTGGGTTTTCTGTAAATTGTTTATTGTTTTTCCTCTGCACCAGCTATCAGCTGTGTAAGACCAATCTGCATTTTCAGAATTCTACATATATTCTTTTTTACATTGGTTATTTTCTTATATATTTTCCTCTCTCGTTTATGTCGTGAGATTTTCCCCTGGTAGGAACCTTACACTATAAACGGCTCAATGTTTTTCTCACATCTCATACCTTTTATTAAAATATAATACAATTACAGGAACGAGCCTTAGATTTGCATCCCTATTTTATTTCTGCAACCGTAAGTTCTCTTTCATAAGACCAAACTGAGACAACACTTAACCTTTCTTAAAGTCTTTCCTACCCTTACTGTTCCCCCATGATAGTTCCTATACCAAATCAACCTAGCATTGAACCCGGACTATCGAATCAAACGCACATTGCCTTGAATCTCTTCGATTTCATTCTTAAAACGGCAACTAATCGGGCCGAACTTGAACAATCATGGACAACCATTGAACGAGACATAACTACTCAGGAACAGTTCGAAGCCAGACAATGCCAACGAAGAAATCTCCCTTAGTTTCTTTTTCCGAAGATTGACGTTTCTCCCTTCTCCACCTTTTAACCACTTTCGGATGCCTTGACACTATACTTTTGAGCCTTAAGTACAGACTTAGGAACAACATCTTTCTGGCGCCGTTTCCAGGGACCGAAGTTATGAAATCTTTTTCCCTCGGAAAATGACATTTGTTTTTCGTTGAAAGTGTTTCCCTTTGATAGTGAACAAAGAGTACACACCTTTTAAGGATTTTTATCTTTCACTTGGAAACTCCATGAAAAAATAAACTGGCATTCGTTCGAAGGAATACCAG
Organism: Picea engelmannii; assembly: GCA_009831015.1. Lineage (NCBI taxonomy): Eukaryota > Viridiplantae > Streptophyta > Pinopsida > Pinales > Pinaceae > Picea > Picea engelmannii. Next base: position 1,113,584 of record ML785162.1, read on the forward strand.
ACAAAACCCGGATGGTGAGCAGATTACGCCCATTACCGATCCCGAAAAAATTCTAAAGGCAAGAGGCTCTTTTAAGCCAACCGCTACAGTTTACCAACTTGAAATCCCATCACCGAAGGCTGAGAGTCCTTTCGAACCCTCAACTTCACTTAGTCCTCGCGTCCCTTATCCTTCCTCACCAGACTTTCCTCTTCGTGAAGAAAATAAAGATCCCCTTTTAATTTTCCAAAACCCCCTGTATAACTCCCCATAAACAATGATGGCAGCTTCCGGAGGAGGAGGTGGAGGGTTTATAGGAGGAGGCAGAGGGTTTATCGGAGGAGGATGGGGAGGATTCCCTCTAGGAGGAGGTGGTGGTGTCCCTCTAGGAGGAGGTGGAGGTCAAGGGCCTACCCCCCCTCCCAGAGTTTTCGCGAAAGTCGCAGCCAGATACACCCCATTAGTATTTCCCGTCCCCCTACATGATCTTCCAGAAAATTACATAAAACATTTACCCAATATTGGCACGTGGTCTATTGTTCTTCTCGCCTCACAGGAAGGAGGGATCCCTAGTTGGAGCCTATGTTGGAGCTGCCCTTGTTTTTTAACCCATCACAATTTTCATTTTTGATACTTGAAATCTAAAGATGATCTTATTTTCCCCCCGAGATTTTGAAAACTCTACAACCTTGTCACGTAAGCAACGATGATTTTCTACTCTCGAAACAAGTCTACTTTCGTAAGAATGTTCACTCTTTTTTTTTTACTTCGGGATCTCGCAAGTCGGATACTATAATCCATCAGTTCACACGTCCCAAGTCATGAAAGGGCGAAGTCATTTTAAATTTTTACTCAAGGCATTAACTAGGGTAAAACCTCTTAACTCATGATTAAACGTCGTCTGGGTTTCGCGCCTCGGCATTTTCCAAGTCCGAATTTTTATTTTTACAACCCCGATAGACGAGGACGCGAAGTCCTTTCTGGATAACCCATGTCAAGGATTAAAGGCAAAAATATAACTATGGTAAATGTCGTTCTTGGAATTTCGCCACTCGACAGTAATTTTTTCAAAAGTCACAGTGTCTAAACCCCGACTCACGAAGGCACGATGTAATTATAACATGATTAATTAATCACTTAATCCAAGATTTTCTTCTCCTTAATTGAGTCTTGATTATCGCCATCTCATGGTTTCGTGACTCGACATACTAATCTCCCAAAAACTTGTCTTCGAAGTTCCGAGTTGCGATATGGCGAATAAAATGATTATAAAATTAATTATGCCGCAAATCGTGATTACCATTAATTAAGCCAAAGTCGTTCCTCGCGGTCTCGCGAGTTGGAGACTCAAAGTGTTAAAAGGAAATCCACGATGTAACGAACAGCAAGAAATTGATTAACATTGGTAAGATTTGATTAATTAAGCTAAAGCAAGATATATCATGTGCCTCGAGGATTGCACGTTTTCTGAGGTAGCCATTTCCTTCCATACTTCGATTGACTGTCAAATCGCCATAAATTTATGACATTTATGGAGAAATAGGGTAAATCTACGCATGTAAGATTGGATTTTACACAATAAATTTATTTCTAATTACGATTTGACAGGCTTATTTTGAAAAGTACCGAGTTTTCAAATATATATAAGAGTTTCATTTCATTATAACGAACACATTTTCATAAGCACGCAGAGCTCATCAATTATGAGTAAACCAATTTCTGCATGTATACGCAGTTCTATCACAAAAGAGATAAAATGAAAGCTTCAGCTATGGCTCTGCGGAAAGCAGCAAAGGCGAATGTCGAGGTCACAAGACAAGACTCAGACAATGTCTCTGATACTTCACCCTGAAGTGTCGACTCGGTCCCTGACTGGTCATTTGTGTCAAATATTCTGCAATCAGAATTGGTGGATTATTCATACGACTCCGACGACAACGAAAGGGATGATCTAAACACCAAGTACAAGATAGTGATCCAATATGGAATGCATAGAGTAGCAACCAAGCCACGGTTGCTTCCATATTACAACATGATCCGATGGGCGTTGGATCACGTAGACATACCTACCAGGACTATCATGAACGAACAACGAGTCACTGTTGGGACTTTTAGGCCCGAGCATCTACAAACTATGTATAAGCTACCCGCGATGTCTGAGTATACATATGGCACTGAGTTCCTGGAGGAATTCAAGGAGAAGGAGAGCACCCAATACGACAAAACCATGCCCATTTTGATAAAGGATTGGGTTTCACACACTGTGAAGTTCAGAGCTAATGAACAGGGTGTTTATTCAATCGCTTCATTGGAGCCACAGTATAAATATGTGGCCATGATGACATGTCGTCTATATGGGAGAGAGGACACATCGCATTTTTTCATTGCGTGGGTGCCTCTAATGTTTCGGGTCACAGAAGGTTGCTCTTTTAATTGGGCAAAGATGCTCTCGGATAGTCTGGCCAACTGGGTCACAGAGTATCGGGAGCATAAGGAAAATGGGAGGCCATCCTTCATGTCAGCATATATTATGGATGCAATATATTCCATGACACCCTTTCCATTGATGAGCTGGGTTTGGACTCCGGCCGAAGATAGACCCATACATGTATATCACGAAAAGCTATGGAAAAATAAAGCATAAAATTTTGCATACGAAATTTTCAATTGGGTGATGGTGCCCTTGCATGTTGCCATTTTTGGTCATCCACCACCTTGTATCTCGGACAACATTGCAACAAATATGAGTGGCATAGCGGACTGGTACGTGGAGGCAGAGTTCTCGTACTTCAGATTTTTCGGGGCTTCTGTTCCCCCACATGCGCTGCCATTGTTCATTCCCGACAAGCTGGCTTGTTGCGAGGTCACCCGACAGACAGTAATTGGCGGGGTGAGTAAAGAATTAAAAGGGTACTCAAAGAAGGTATGGTCGTCTTTTCCCATTCGGCTGAATTCTTATTCTTTATTAGATTTCGGGCATGCCAAAGCCAAGGTTGTATCCCTAGAAGACCTAAATTTGGTCTGCATCGAGTATAAGAAACATGATCCGCAAAGGGTTGTGAGCAACCATTTAGCTAATTGTGGGCTCAAGAGATTTGAGCACGAGAATTCACCCTCGGATGACATTTTCCGAGGGGCGAGGTATTATGAGGAAGTTCTAGCCCGGATCCGATCCTTAGCACCCGAAGACATAGCAGCAGTATTGAAATTCCAGGAACATAGAAGAAGTTGTCTTCCCACTGTGTTGCGAGGAGGGAGTCCGGGTGTTTCCGAGATAGAATTGAAAGATGATGAAGGGTCTAAGGAAGCAACTCCCGACCCTGGAAAACACCAGGATGAGGAGGGATAAACGAAGAATCCTGAAGCAGAGGTAAATACTCCAGACCCACCAAATAAACAAAATCCGAAGACCGAGATAAAGACTCCAGAACCTCCAAAAATGCAGAGTCCTGTCAATACTCTAGGAAAATCAACAAAACAAATCAGGGAACCCATCACTTCTGTCACCCCCTTGCAGTCAACACAGGGGAATATTGAAGAAGGATGAATATTCAATGAGGAGCTGAGGCCCATAAGAGAATAAGAACTTCCTACAAACGAATTTTTCTTTGATAAAAAGAGAAAAGTGGTGGTAAAAAGGGAATTCTACCAAGAGGGAGAGTCGACTTCTAAGAAGTTCAAAGTTATGACCGACGGAAAAAATAAAAAGAATGAGCAATTCGCCATGGATATCGCAGGGACGCTAGGAGAGTATGCATCGGCAAATAAATTTCCGGTCGGGCTTTTAAAGAACCAACTCAAAAGAAAAAATTGCCTAATCAGGACTCTCGAGGCCATATTGGCTTCGGCCACGGAAAATGCTAGAGGCCAAGTGAGTGTGGAGATAGAGTAGGCCTGATTAGCTGATAAAAATGAAATAAAGGTACTCAAAACCAAGATGGAGCAAGCACAACTAGTGGTCCGAGACGACTGGATATAGGCAGGTCAACAGAGGAATTTGATTGAAGAGCTGCAGGCTCGGGCAGTAATCGCCGAAAGTAGAATGATCGAGGTGGAGATGTTAAAATCCCAGGCGATTGGAATTCGGAGCAGAATCTCTTCGGCTCAGCAGAGTTTGCTCGCCAGGATAGGAGAGATCCGGGAAAACTGTCTGTTGGTAAATCAGGTTTCCAAGAACTTGGATGCCAGAGAAAGGGATGCAGAAGCAACTCGGGTCACCTTCCAGGAGGCGGTGATAGCCATGAATAATAGAGCTTCGGCAGGTGCTCCTGGGCTCGCCATCCCAGAACAAACCAGAGGTAATATTTTGTTGAAGGATTGGGAGCACAACATTTCCCTGGGCAAGGAGCAAGCTCAAAAGGTAACCAATTCTTTAGAAGAAGCCTTTAATTCCATAGACGGTGAGCTGTTGGGTATTGATAGTGGAGGCGATGCAAAAACATTGATGAAAATGAATGTGGAGTGGTTCTCGCTTGATCTGAAAGAGAAGGATGAGAGAGATTTGACTGGTATCTCTTAGATAGATATGGTGGACATGGCCCAAGTTGATAAGCACATGATCAAACCCAGCGCGCAACTAAGTGCCCTCGACATCATCAGTGCACAAATGGAGGACAAGCTGCAACAGTTAGCCCGAGAATGTTACTTCATCAAGGCCAGCTGTCAAGTAAAGCCTTCACGGCTCGTATCTCAGCTAGTGGAAAGATGTATCGCCTGCATCGAGTTCGCGCAATGACGAACACCTGATGCCAAGTGAAGATAGAGTATGAGAAATGGAGCGATTGCTCTCTTCTCTGTCATAACCAAAATTGTGTGACTATTGAGATTCTACCTGCTTTGTAAAAATTGTATAAATATATCCTAGAAAGAAATAAACAAGGCTGGACCCTTTTGTGTCATTTGTAATAGAGTTTTACAGTGAGAGTTAATAGAAGCAGATCTGGAGATTCTCAATTCCGTCACTACTGTATTAAAAGTTTTCTTCCACGTTTCTCATTTTCCATTTCAATTCATATTCATAATTGATGTGCTTTGTTATAATTTAGTACGACCACTACTATAACGGATGAATTTGGGTTTTCTGTAAATTGTTTATTGTTTTTCCTCTGCACCAGCTATCAGCTGTGTAAAACCAATATGCATTTTCGAAATTCTACATATATTCTTTTTTACATTGGTTATTTTCTTACATATTTTCCTCTCCCATTTATGTCGTGAGATTTTCCCCTGGTAGGAACCTTACACTGTAAACGACTCAATGTTTTTCTCACATCTCACACCTTTTATTAAAATATAATACAGTTACGGGAATGAGCCTTAGATTTGCATCCCTATTTTATTTCTGCAACCGTAAGTTCTCTTTCATAAGACCAAACTGAGACAACACTTAACCTTTCTTAAAGTCTTTCCTACCCTTACTATTCCCCCATGACAGTTCATGTACCAACTCAACCTAACGTTCAACCCGTACTATCAAATCAAATGCACATTGCCTTGAATATCTTCGACTTCATTCTTAAAACGGAAACTAATCGGGCCGAACATGAACAATCATGGACAGCCATTGAACGAGACATAACTACCCAGGAACAGTTCGAAGCTAGACAATGCCAATGAAGAAATCTCCCTTAGTTTCTTTTTACGAAGATTGACGTTTCTCCCTTCTCCACCTTTTAACCACTTTCATATGCCTTGACACTGTAGTTTTGAGCCTTAAGTACAGACTCAGGAACAACATCAAGTATGTTATATACAAAAATATGCTAGCAAGACAAGATAATAGGCCTACCTTGTCTAGACGTTCGATGAATTCCACCATTGAGCACTTGACCCAAAGCAATATACTTGCAACTAGTCCTCAACAACCAAGCAACGCAAGCATATGGTAATAATATATAATGTTAACACATTCAATATCATAATCCATCAACATTCATAACAAATACACCCATGGAATAATAATTAAAATATTTATGAGATATTAATTGGACGAGAAAAGAGTATTTTTATTAAGATATAATCAACATAAGTGAATGAGTTACAAATTTCCGTGTCGGTACGGTTTGGAACCGAAAAACTAAGTTCCTTCCAGCTGGGCCTCCACCACTTCAATCATCCACCAAAGGCAAGCTCATATAAGAGATACAATGAAGTTCTCAATCAATAAGGGAAGATCTTGGGGGTTGAACAATGTGTTCATAATTAAAGGAAAAAGAGATGTAGACTTAATGTGAAGTGAATAATTTCTCCAGAGTAACTTTGCTCACAAAGTTAAATTCTTTCTCCTCTTTTCCATAGCTCAAATTTGACCCATTTATAGTCTTCAAGTGGAACAAAAGGGCAGAGTCAGAATGTTTCCAGTATATGAAAGGCCAAGGATCATCGATATTGTGACGTGACATGGAAACCCGACACCATTTTTTAATTTTGGGCACATTTCCTGATGTACACGGGTTGTAGTGGTGCACCCTACGTATACACATGTTGTAATATAGGCAGGGTGTGTATATGTGGAAAAATCATGTTTTTAGCTTTGGGATTGGAAAAAAGGGACTTCAAGTCTACATAGGGAAATGAAAAAATGCTCTCTATGCAAGATTGCATAGGGTGAGGTAAATATTTCTATAATAGATTCCCCTTAATGTGTGAGGTTGGAGGAGTATATGAAATGGATGAAATACATTATAAGACCCAGAAGTGGAGTAATTTGGACTTAGTTGGAAGAACTAGTTGCTCATTACAATCTGTACTTATTTTGCATACATGGTTGCCAATTTGAATTACACTACAAATCCATGTGAAAATATGCCAAACAATTGTCCATGGCCATGAATAGGAAAATAAAAATGTGGTTACATGCCAAAGGCTGTCATAGTCATGAACAAGGCCCAATAAAACTAGTCTCAAAATCAATCTGAAGATACTTGTATACAATGGAGTACAATTTGATCTCCCATGATCACTCAAGTCACACATGTACTAGTCCAATGAAAATGTAGAAACAACTTAGGAAAGTTGCGACTATAAACTGATGTCGTCTAGTCTTCTACACAATCCGCCAAAGGTGAAAGTCTACATAATGTGAATAAAGGAGTCGAGGTCGAACATAATGAGACTTCATTTGATTACTGGTCATTGAGCTATACTGTTAAAAAATTTGAGACAACCTACCGATGATGAAAGTAGGTATCAAGGCACCAAGTACATTCTTACAAGTGTGAATAAAGGAGTCTAGGTTGAACACTTGAAGAATTCATCGATCATGAGACATTGATGTATTCCCAACTGTCGATGGCGAGAGAAACTGCCACTAATTACTATAAGCCTCTAGGTACTCATAGGACTCTAGGTCTCATCTCCATAATAGATGAGTTGAAGTCGATGGAAGGAGACCTGTTGAAAGGAGAAAATTAAGACATCTCTCATCATTCAGCATGAGGTACAAAGCAGGATCTTGATGATTTGGAGGAAATTAGACGAAGAACATGTTCACGAACCAACAACCCTGTGCATCTTTCATGTGTTCCAGCCTCCAGGTGTACGCAGTACACGAAAATGACCCTTTGAATAGCAGTCAATGAGGAAAATTGTTGACAAAGGAGAGGAAACCACCAATAAGGCTAATGACATCTAAGACACTCCACAAATCCCAATGTGTAAAAAGATGTTTTGCCATCGAACACAAGGGAAACCACCCAGTCAATGACCAATGATGAAATGTCGACTGTTGGGTTCAAAGTTACCTACCAATGAGGAGGGTGTGACCGACATGCAAAGTCAAGAGTTCTGAGGAATGGCCAACAAAGGTTGATAGACATCCTTTGAATAAGAGCATGAGACATATGGAAGACTTTGGCAGCATAGACTCAATGATGAAACTATGAGATGTAGGAGGCATCAATAAAATTCTCCATAGGGACTGGAAGAGTAACCAATCGGGGGAGTAAACTCTCTATAACGATCTCAGCTTCCTAAGGTCATGCTAAACCCAAAATTATGATGACAAGTGGACTCAAAAAAAATTGTGCTCTATTCAAAGGTGACATGGCTGCTTCCAATATAAGATAATACTCCTTTACCACTCGTCCTTTTTTGTTTTTTCACAGTCAAATGAATTCTATGATATAGAGGAGGGAACGAGTGTTGCAAGTAAGAAAAAATAGTTCCAGCAGTGGAACATGCCTATGCTCAATGCAAGGAGGTGCATATGAGAGATGGACACTCAGGGGAATGTTCCCTCCTAGATATAGGGTGTCAAGTTTCAAAGGATATAAATAAGGCTTTGTTTGGTTGAGGATGCACAACTGCTGAGGCAAGCAATTTATAATGCAAAGAGAGAACTGGAAATAGGTTCAATACTGCAAGTAAGGGCATGATATGCAATCACAACTTAATGCCAAAAAATGTCATTTTTCATAATCTTAGTCTACTTGGTTTGAAAAAGGGATAAACTTGTACCAAATAGACATCCTTTCAAATCCAATTTACGAGTGTGAAAGAGACAAGTTCCCTCGAAAATATTTTCTCTTTTTGAAAATGAGTAAGAAAAGAGCTTAACCAAGACTCACAACCTTTCAAGTCCAATTTAACGAGTGTGAAAGGGATAGATTCACTTGGCAATATTTTCTCTTTTTAGACGAGTCAAAAAAGAGATTAAATCAGAATCGTTGAGAGGTTTCTAAGAGGCATGTCATGGGGGAGACCAAGGATCCTATGTTGGACTTTTGTGAAAGGTCAGCATCTCACAGACAACTGACACAAGTTTGGAAAAGCCCAAAACTTTCCAAATCAAGGAGGATAAAACACTTTCTGATGTTACCTTATCTACAATATATCGAAGAATGCCCCTTGCTAGAAGGGTGTAGAAGAAGGAAGGCTCTACAAGGTCATTCCAATCAAAGGAAACCACCCTAGGAATTGGAGGGAGTGTACGCTAAGAGAGTGGAATGCTCCCTTGTGCAGAAGGTATAGAACTAGAAATGCTAAGGACATGGCATAGAAGGTATAGAACTAGAATTAGAAGAGTGGGATCGACTAAAAATTGCGTTGGCATGACCACTTCTTCAACCATTGGTTGAATAGGATGTGAGATACCAAGGTGAAGAGATGCATCACCCCCAAAAATAGGAGTGGTGTTGGTCGAATATTGCATCAACACGGTCATAGGTTGAACAGGATGCGAGACAACAAGGTCAAGAGATGCATCACTCTCTAAAAGAGGAGGGTTGTCATCCGAAGATTGCATCGATGTGGCAATTGTATCAACCAAGGAAGATTAGGAAACTGAAGATGACTCAGAACCCAGAGGGCCCCCAGGAAAGGACCATGCTTATGGTATCAGAGCAGTAGAAAGGCATAAACGAGTAAGGTGATCTCCTTTGCAAGTCCTGGAAAGGAATTTGGGCTTACATCTGACATGTCTAGGTTTCTCAATCATATGAATTCCCCCAACGTCATTTACAATGGTTGGTGGCATGGTCTCAATGTGACTGGAAGAGGCTGGAGCTTCATCTCCCACATGATGTACATAGGTTGGAGATGTGATATCGATATGACTCATGGAGACTAGAATGATTCCCCCAACATGACTAGAAGTGGTTGGTTGCAGGTCTTCAACATGACTTGCAAAGGTCGTCGACCAATCTCCAACATGACTAGCAGTGGTTGGTGATGGATCTCTAGTATGACTAGAAGTGAATGAACTAGCGGCGGTGGTGAGTTGTGGAATTTGAGACCAAGGTCCCGAGAAATAATGGTTTTGAGACATTGCAGGCCAGGAAGGGCCTTGGTTTACACCTTGTCCCTATATAGAAAGGTAGTATCCTCTGCCTAATTGACCCATAGAGGTTTGTAAGGGCATCATCATAGAAGTAGATGTATGCAAAGAGAGAAAATTATGATAAGGATTATTCAAGTGATGATATATGTTTCCCCAATGTGAAGGGGTTTTGTGAAGAGGGTAGCACGAACCATAAAATTGATTCCTCTCATATGAAAGACCCGAGGATATATGTGGACCCTCCATAGGAAAAGTTTTCGTAGGAACTTGCATGGCAGAGGAAAGATACACAGATGGGGTGTAATAAGTAGAGTAACCACCCATTTGAGTATTGGCTCTTGAAAAAACATTGCTAGGATTGGATCTGTAAGAGGGGAGGTTCTAACCTCCCACAATGAGATTTGGTTGAGGGAAATGAATCCTATCAAATGAATATGTTGACGGCGGGGCCATGGTGCCCCCAGATCCAAAACTAAGATTCACATAAGTGTGTTAGGGAGAGGATGGAAAGGGTGAAGGCACGTTTGGCATATCAATAGGAAAATGATTAGAGACCCAAGGCATGGACTGAGTGTCATAATTCTGCATACCATTATGAAAAGTGGATGGATTCGTCCCCA
>ML785162.1:1123993-1177379 GCA_009831015.1 Picea engelmannii
TGGGGGGGGGGGGGGTATTGATAAAGGAGGGATCCATAGGAAATCCACTATCCATGATAATGACAACTCAAAGCATGGTATAAAATATCAAAGGTATACTAATAATCAAATAGCACACCAAAAAATAATCAAATGGCTAATATGCACACAAACAGGATAAAGTGGCTAAAAGGGACCTCCCTCTCTAAATTAGGTATGCCTCAACTAAGAGGGGCCTGAGACTCCACTGCTAAAGATTGGAGGAAACATAATTATTTATAAGGGCCCTCGTGGGCTTAACAACCAGTCGGTCAGACCCCCCTGGAGAGGTAATCCTCGATAAATGTTGTGTATTGTTCGACCCTTATATGACCCAAGGTACCTGCAGAATAACCCCTGCAAGTAACCTATGTGGTACCTAAGTCAAGACACTAAGAAACCAAAGTATAACCAATGCATATGAGAACAATCGTAAGTCAGGTCCACCGTATGGGCAGGGTAGAAAATACTGAAAACTTGAAAGCATCGCCTCTCACTGAGGTAAGGGCACTAGCAAGATCCCTAGATATGAATAGATCCCCAGAAATATATCTAACGCTAAGAAGGTATCGGGGGGATATCCCTTCAGTCAACCTCACACGACCTCATGCTTAACTTTGATGTAAGCAAAGCCTCCCGATATTACCGATTATACAATGGATTTCTCCACTCCCTTAGTTAGAGACATATGTTGATTTAATAGCCTTGGACAAATTTACTCACAAAATCCTATTCCAAGGCTCTAAATACTAAGCTAGTTTGTTCACCCTAGAAAATAAAATCGTTACTAATCAATTTTAAATTATAGTGTTAATTTTAATGGCCTTTCTTACTCAAAAGGTGTGGTCGTGAAACTAGTGATGTTATGACTCAACAAGTAAAATAAATGGATATGAATACAATGCAAAGTCCTAACTTCAATTTCCAATAAATGATATGCTTTTCAAAAATGCAATTTTTAATTCAATTCTGTAACTCTAAATAAAATGCAATCTTTCGTTACATGCACTAAGATAAATGACAGACTCAAGAGATCAAAATACCAATCAATGTAAAATGCCTAATATTTTTGTATTTTCAATATAAGAGAATGAAAATGCAAGGAATGAACAACAAATTGATATAAATACTCTATTGTGTTTAGACAGAGATAACCCAAGTAGGATATCAAGGAGAAAAACACCCAACCCAAGGTGCAAGGTTGTAGCACACCCATTTCGAAACTTTGGGCTTACTCGGGCTCTGATACCCATTTGTACACACCATTTGTACAAAGCTCATATAGATATCATATATTCCATGCATTTAAACAAATAAACACATTTAAATCAGAGTAAAACATATCATTACTGCTATAATTAAACAATCCATAGCATTCCATATTAATTCGTATACACAACGGAAAACATGATAAAATGTGATAAAACATAGTTAGACACTTATCTTGTAACAATGGTGGAATCCACCAACCAAATGCAGGCCTTCCATGAACTTCCTAGCCTTAGACCGCACTGCTCATCAACTCAACAGTGGGTCACCCCCGAGCTGGGACTAAGCTCCACCCCAAGGCAAGGAATCTAGGCTTAGGCTGAGGTTACAGGGAAAACAATCACACACAACCATAAGGACGAAATGATCTCCCAGGAATATCCCACGCTCACTGCCCACAGACCCTCATTCCCCACATGCCTGTTCCACACTAGGAGAATGCACCTTCTCCATCACCTGGACAGTCCTTCGGCTGCCAATCTCCCTTACCTTGGGTTACAGGAACAGACCGGACCAGAAGTCTCTGGGCTCTATGGCAGCTACAGGGTTCCTTCCAGGAGTCCTCTCCTTCCTTCGCACACTGTCTCACCTGGAGAGAATCGCTCACAGGCCAACAAGCGTCACACAGTCTAGTACTGTGTAGTCTCAACAATTCCACTGGAAAACAGACACAGGCTTTTCAAAAAATTAGATTCGGCAATTGCAGGATGGCTTCATAGTCACGGCTTCGGAACAGGGAATGTTCGCATAGGCTTGCTCATCTTTCCTGAACAAGCAATGACTCTTCCCCGAATTCAACACAGGCTTCTCATAAGCTGGGGTTACACGCACGAGATTTCTTAGAATCAGACACAAACATTCAAGTTACAGGGTCTCCCGGAGGTTCTCTCCAGGAGTCGGGTTAGTCATACTTCTTAGAGCTCCATACGCATTCAGACAATCTGGTGGAATGGGAATGGAACCTTCTCACGGCTCACCCTAGCCATTCTATTCGCATGCACCAGGGTTGACACTTGTCACCCATGGAACTGCATGCGTTCCACCAGCACACGTTCCTCCCACCATTTGGGAATTCACGTGTCCTTCCAAAAGGACTTAGGATAAAAACATATGATGCACATATCTTTTGGAATAATATTAAAATATTATTCCCATGCTTAAGCCCCCCTAGGCTTAGCCCCTAGGCTCAACACTTAGCCCCTTTCCCACCTTCCAGCCCCTAATTCCTTGCCACTCTATGGATGCTCAGTCCCCCTTCACTCATTCATCGTGGTTGGTCTGCACCTGGTGGTGTTTATATTTTATTAAGTGTTCTGCATGATTACATATACAACAACAGGCTCCTAGCCTTCAATACTCAGGCTCCTTGGCCTAACAACACATAAGCCTCCAGCTTATGAAAACTTAGCTCACCAGCCTATAAAACATAATTACAATTCCTTTCCAAACATGGTTTACAATGGGGCGTAGCCTTGGGGACACTACAATTCCCCTCCCCTTATTTTTTCACTGTCCTCAATGCAACTTACACTGTCTCTGCAAGCCTTTCAAAATTTTCAAAAAGATGTGGGTACTTTGCCCGCATAACCTCTTCATGCTCCCATGTCGCATCCTCAGGACCGTACCAGGTCCACTGGACCTTTATAAGCTCTATAGCTCGATTCCGAAGCTGTTTTCTTTTCCTATCCAATATGCGCACAGGATGCACTTGCAGTACACCATCTGGTTCCACCTGAATCACAGTCCAATCGATAATATGATTAGCATCAGGTACATATTTCTTAAGCAATGAAACATGAAACACATTATGTACAATCATAGATGCAAGTAATGCAAGCATGTATGCAACTGGACCAATCCTTTCCAGGATCTCAAATGGCCCACAAAATCTTGCTGCCAACTTGCCGCAACTTCCTAGCCTCAGGGAACTCCTGTTAGTTTTCACTTTCAGGAAAACATGATCACCCACTTTGAATTCTCTATGGGTTCTATTACTATCAGCGTAACTTTTCTGCCTGTCCTGGGTAGCTTTTAAATTATGTTTAATTCTTATCATTTGGTCTTCCATCTCTTTGAGCAGTTCAGGCCCAACTACTACTCTGTCAGCTGGATTATCCCAGCTCACTAGAGTGTTGCACTTTCTTCCATAAAGTGCTTCGAATGGGCTCATTTTCAATGATGCATGATACCCATTATTGTAGGTAAATTCCACCAAATGCAGGTAGTCTTCCCACCTTGATGGTTTATCCATCACATACATTCTCAGCATGTCTTCTATTACTTTGCTTACTCTCTCTGTCTATCCATCATACTCGGGATGATATGTTGTACTAAAGTTCATACTCATTCCGAATCCTTTGAACAGTCCTTTCCAGAAATTCGAAGTGAATTTTGGGTCTCTATCAGACACAATTGTCTTAGGAATTCCGTGCAAGCGTGCAACTTCTTTTAAGAAGATATCAACAACATCTGTTGCCCGGTGGGTGGTTTTCAGTGGAATAAAATGGGTAGCTTTAGTAAGCTTGTCCACCACCACCATGATTGAATCATGTTGCTTGCTTGTTCTGGGCAATCCTATGATAAAATCCATTGTTACCACATCCCATTTCCATTCAGGAATAGGTAAAGGCTGCAACAAACTTGTTGGGTGCCTATGCTCCGCCTTAACCTTCTGGCACTCCATACATCTGGTGATGTATTCAATGATTTCTTTCTTCAAACCCAGCCAAAAATAATGGCTTTTGACTGCTGCCATAGTCTTCTGATATCTAGGATGTCCAGCATAAGCCACATTATGCATCTCCTTTAGAATTGCCAGCTTCAATTCTCGGACATTAGGTACACACACTCTGTTTTTATACATAAGTAAACCATTAGTTCCCAAGGTGTAACTTTCCTTGGTTTGTGGTCTCTCACACTATTGTAGCTTTGCTACAAGATTTTTGTACTGCAAATCAGCATTTGCAGCCTCCAAAATTCTGTCTTTCATCTCAGTCTGGTACATGCTAATGGTTGTATCATGTAATTCGTGCACTTTTCTGCTGAGTGCATTAGCCACCTTATTTTCTTTCCCTTTGATATGCTTGATAACAAAGTCATATTCGCACAGAAAATCCAGCCATCTAATTTGTCTGGCATTTAAGGTCGGCTGATCAAATAAATACTTCATACCGTTATGGTCTGTTCTCAACTCGAATCTCTTGCCCATGAGGTAATGTCTCCATTTTCTCAAAGCATGGACGATTACTTCCAGCTCTAAATCATGAGTGGTATAATTCTTCTCATGCTCCTTCAACTTTTGGGATTCATAACAAATTACAAATCCCTCTTGGCTGAGAACTCCTCCCATCCCCTCCTTACATGCATCCGTGCATACTATGTAATCCTTGTTTGGATCTGCAATCTTCAGGATTGGAGCACTAGTTAGCAGCTGCTTCAATCGCTGGAAGCTGCTCTCACATTCTTCAGTCCACTGGAACTTCTTCCCCTTCCTTTGCAAGGAAGTGATAGAATGGGCTATCCTTGAGAATCCAACTATAAACTTCCTATAGTAACCTGCCAGTCTCATAAAAGATCTAACTTCTGCCACACTTCTCGACGCTAGCCATTCTCGAATGGCCTATACCTTTTCAGGATCCACAGTGATCCCTTCTTCAGATATAAAATGTCCCAAGTAATGGATCTGCCTTTGGTAAAATGAGCACTTGCTCAGTTTTGCGTACAACTGGTGTTCTCTCAACACCTGCAATACCATTCTCAGGTATTTCTTGTGTTCTTCCTCTGTCTTGGAATACACCAAGATGTCATCCAAGAAGACTATGACAAACTTGTCCAAATAATTTTCTGAACACACCGTTCATTAAACACATGAAAACAGCAGGCACGTTGGACAATCCAAATGGCACCACTGTGAACTCATAATGACCATACCTTTTTCTAAAGGTGGTCTTGCCAATGTCCTCATCCTTTATTCTCACTTGGTGATATCTAGATCTAAGATCTATTTTTGAGAATATTTTCGCATCCTTCAACTGATCAAAAATATAATCAATCCTTGGCAGAGGATACTTGTTCTTGACAGTGACCTTATTCAACTGTCGAAAATCAATGCACAGCCTCAACATCCCATATTTCTTCTTCACAAATAGGATAGGGGATCCCCATGGTGACACACTAGCGCAAATGTAACCTTTCTTTAGTAGCTCTTCGAACTGAAATTGCAACTCTTTCATCTCTGGCGTACTCATTCTATAAGGAGCTTTCGAAACTGGAGTTGTTCCAGGCATCAAATTTATAGAAAAATCAATGTCCCTCCTCGAAGGTGGTCCAGGTACCTCCTGCAATACATCCTTGAACTCCTTGAGTACTTCATGGTCTTCCAGATTTGATACTACATCTTTGGATGCTTCTTCCACCCAAGCTGCAAATAATTGACAGCCTTTTCGGTAACATTTCTTCAGCTGCATGGTTGAGATTTCCCTCACAGCCACGGCTCTGGGAATTCCTTGGAATGTTACCTGATATCCCTCTTCGTTCAGACATGTGAACCTCTTGTTACGGCAATCCAGAAGGGCATGGTGTTGGTCCAACCAGTCCATCCCAATTAAGTAATCATATGAGCCTAAAGGTAGAATGTTCAATTCAGCCTTAGTGCTCATTCCTTTCATGTCCACTGAACATGACTTAACCAATTTAGTGACCTTCCTCTTGGTCCCTGTGGCTAACTGCACTAACCAAGACTTCTCATGTTTTCTTCTCATTAGATGCAAACTATCCACCACTCTAGGATCTACATAACTATGGCTAGCCCCTGAATCAATTAAAATAACAAGTGGTTGGTTGTTGATCATACCTTCCACTTCAATCATGTGCGATTGAAATTTTGCTTACTTATTGTCCAGGGCTACGTAGATCCTCAACATTCTACTGCCCATATCCTCCACTGTTTCAGCTTGCTGAACAGTATGGATAGTTATTTCTTTGTCTTTTCTGTGGGGGCAGTCTCTGTATCTATGATTTCCTTTACAATCCCAACACTCTATAGGTGGAGGCCTTGGCATCTGCTCACTCCCTTTAACCTTCCTAGGCTCTTTAAAAGATGACTGTCCCCAAGGACTGTTTCTGAAAAAGGAAAGCTTGCTTCCCTTCTGCCTCTGTTCCTTCTTAAATTTCCTCCTATCATCCCAGACCTTCCGAAGGATAGGCCTTTCTCCTTGTTGTTCATACAAGCATTTCACTTTTCTGATGGTCTCTTCCATGGTCTTAGGATCTTCATATTGAATATTTTCACTCATGGAAGGTGGCAGTCCACTCAGATACCTTTGAATTTTAATAGCTTCGTCCTTGATGAATGGAACATACTTCAGTAGTTCCAAAAAAATTCACTCATACTCATCAATGGTCATACTGCCCAACTTGAGTTCAAAGAAATCCTTCATATTTATGTCATAGTATCTTTTTGTCAGGTATTTCTTCTCGAAATACCTCTTAAACTCCTTCCACGTGACCTCTTTCTCTCTGATGTACTGCACCTGTACAAACTGATCCCACCACATGGATGCTTTTCCTTTCAGTTGGTACACTGCAATTCTTCCTTCTGCATGGGCAGAATAATTCTGCAGTTGGAAGTATTTCTTCATGCCAAGCAACCAAGTCTTGGCATATTCCTCCTTCTTATGTTCTCCATCGAATGTTGGAGGCTTAATCTTGTTCATCTCTGGTAGGGGATGGGCTTGAACTACTGTTTTCTGGTAGGGGATGGGCTTGAATTACTGTGTGTCTTCCTGTCAGAATGTCTTTGGGAGCGACTAAGATGTCGGCTACTGCTCCTCAACCTTCTTCTTCTTTCATGGGTTTTGCGACTCTCCGTCGTACTTGAGTCTCTTCCCTTCTCGAGTTTCTTCTCTATTCTTTCTAGGCTCTTCAAAAATTTTAAGTTTAATGCACCCTGTCGATCCCTGACTTTCATGAGCTTTCGGCTATCAGCTCGGCGAGCTTGGGCCTCTCTTTGCAATCCTTCAATGATTTTCATTATGTGTCCTTCCTTATCCTTCTCTCTTCCATGCCCATTGGAGTTCGATCCTTCGATTCCCAGGTTAACATCCTTTCCTTCCTATTCGTCTTCTATTTCGGGGGTAATCTGCACCTTTCCCCACTCCATACTCAGTCGTTGGTTAACTGGAGCCCTAACCTCCGTTGAACTCTACACGCGCACTGTGCAAATAAAAGCATAGTTTATCAGACCATTAAACCTTCAAGAACAATCTTCAACATTTATAACTAATACCAACAAGAACAAAAGACATTTCGATTCCAATGGGTTTTCTGAGCTCTCGTTCGGCTCTGCAATTTTTGTGTTTTCGAAGCCTTCATTTTCGGCACTTCGGTATTTCGGAACTTTAGGTTTTTGTACCTTGGGACTTCGGGTTTCGAGGTTTTGGAGTCTCGGTACTGGAGAAATCTCGTTTAACTCTCCTTTCCAACCCCTGACTTCTGAAATTCTGTTTTACCTTATTCTTCGGGTCTACAGCACAGCTGTCGCCCTTTACCAAAGTGGTACGTGGCACGTTTCGGAGGATCCTTGTCACGTTCGGTGACATCATTAGGGTCCCACCACTCTCGCTTCTCTTTTCGACCCTCTAACACGCGATACATCTCCATGTGTCCACATCCATTCCTAGAAAAATCCAACGGTCAGATCTTTCTCACATCGGACGATCGTTAAAGACCCAGAGATTCCCCGAAGGAATATCGTTCGTTCATCGGGACTCAGCCACATGCTAACGTCTCGACAGTATGGTTGAAATTTATCACGATGAGAGTCCGAGTTCTTTGTCAACGGAACTCCCGAATCCTCGATTTTCCAAAACGGGTAATCTCTTGACACGTGGCCATCTCAAATCGGACAGCCCATGACTGCTCCGGGGTTTCCACCATGGAAAGTCCCGATCCTTTTGGGGTTTTGGGCTTCCAAACGCCGATGCGCTCTAACTCCCGTTAGCCCTCCGGGCTAGACTCGTGGTTCACACGACCTCCCCTTATATGACCACAGTCATACCTCCTATTGGGGTTTCGGACTTTCCAATGCCGAAACACATATGTCCTTAGGATTCGCGAAATGTCGAACCCCGATATGCCGACAGGCTCCTGATCATGCACACGTGTCTCAACTGATGGACGGCTTAGATCATTCTCGAGACTTTTACCATGAAAATTCTCGACCTCCTTCGTGACTCCCGATATCACGATTCCCGATTTCCCGAAATGAGAAATCTCATGACACATGTCCTTCGTCTTTCAGACGGTCTAGATCTATTTTGAAGCTTTCACCCCTAGTCTTTGAGGTTTAACCTTCGGACATCTCCCAACAGATCCAATGGCTGATGGGTTTTTCGGCCGAGTTCTGACAGCTCAGACGATTCCTAACCAATTCGAAATTTTGCGTATTGCGATTTCCACATTCCTGTGTATTTCAAAAGGAATTTTAATCCCTACGCACATTTTTCCATATCCGATGGTCACGAGGGCTCACCTTCCCTCCCGAACAGATCCTAAGGTTCTAACACCATTGCTGTAAAGACCTGTCTCCCTGTGGCCATAGACCACACCAGCTGCGGTTTCACTCGCCGCTATACTTTCTGAGCTCATAAGCACGGTCAAGCAACTACTTGACACTCCAGAACAAACCAAGGTCCGAAATTGGTCCTCCAGACCCAATTTCCCTTCATATTCTCAGTCCAAAGACCACTCCACTGGCCCATCTAGGCTCAGTGTTGAAACCTTCGCTCTGATACCAATTTGTAGCACACCCATTTCGAAACTCTGGGCTTACTCGCGCTTTGATACCCATTTGTACAATGCTCATACATATATCATATATTCCATGCATTTAAACAAATAAACACATTTATCTGAGTAAAACATATCATTACTACTATAATTAAACAATCCATAGCATTCCATATTAATTCGTATACACAACGGAAAACATGATAACATTTACAGTAGAGACATGATAAAATGTGATAAAACATAGTTAGACACTTATCTTATAACAATGGTGGAATCCACCAACCAAATGCAGGCCTTCCACGAACCTCCCAGCCTTAGACCGCACTGCTCATCAACTCAACAGTGGGTCACCCCCGAGCTAGGACTAAGCTCCACCACAAGGTAAGGAATCTAGGCTCAGGCTGAGGTTACAGGGAAAACAATCACACACAACTATAAGGACAGAATGCTCTCCCAAGAATTTTCCACGCTCACTGCCCACAGACCCTCATTCCCTACATGCATGTTCCACTCCAGGAGAATGCACCTTCTCCGTCACCTAGACAGTCCTTCGACTACCAATCTCCCTTACCTTGGGTTACAGGAGCAGACCGGACCGGAAGTCTCCGGGCTCTATGGCAGCTACAGGGTTCCTTCCATAAGTCCTCTCCTTCCTTTGCGCACTCTCTCACCTGGAGAGAATCGCTCACAGGCCAACAAGCCTCACGCAGTCTAGTACTGTGTAGTCTCAACAATTCCACGGGAAAACAGACACAGGATTTTCAAAAAATTGGATTCGACAATCACAGGATGGCTTCATAGTCACGGCCTTGGAACAGGGAATGTTTGCATAGGCTCACTTAGCTTTCCCGAACAAGCAATGAATCTTCCTTGAATTCAACACAAGCTTCTCGTAAGCTGGGGTTACACGCACGAGATTTCTCAGAATCAGACACAGACATTCAAGTCACAGGGTCTCCCGGAGGTTCTCTCTAGAAGTCGGGCTAGTCATACTGCTCAGAACTCCGTACGCGTTCAAACAATCCAGTGGAATGGGAATGGAACCTTTTCACGTCTCACCTTGGCCGTTTTATTCGCATGCACCAGGGTTGACACTTGTCACCCATGGAACTGCATGCGTTCCACCAACACACGTTCCTCCCACCACTTGGGAATTCACATGTCCTTCCAAAAGGACTTAGGATAAAAACATATGATGCACATATCTTTTGGAATAATATTAAAATATTATTCCCAGGCTTAAGCCCTCCTAGGCTCAACACTTAGCCCCTTTCCCACCTTCCAGCCCCTAATTCCTTGCCCACTCTATGGATGCTCAGTCCCCCTTCACTCATTCATCATGGTCAGTCTATGCCTGGTGGTGTTTATATTTTATTAAGTGTTCTGCATGATTACATATACAACAGCAGGCTCCTAGCCTTCAATACTCAGGCTCCCTAGCCTAACAACACATAAGCCTCCAGCTTATGAAAACTTGGCTCACCAGCCTATAAAACATAATTACAATTCCTTTCCAAACATGGTTTACAATGGGACTCGGCCTTGGGGACACTACACAGGCCAATCAAAATGAAAAGATGATGAGAAAGACACTACCCAAAAATTCAACCAAAGACAGGTTCCTTATTGTTATCACTGAAATTTCATCCGCAAATGGTTATAGGAATCCAACATCTCCAAACACCTATTAGTTCACCCACAGCTTCAAAAATGCATTTCCAAAAGGCACAAACTATACAACTAGTTAAAAAATTAACATGCACAGAATAATTACAGGAAGTGTGTGCACATGCGCAAGTCAGAAACATAAAAAGGGCGTACATGCATCTGATGCGCGACTGTGTACATAAAATGTTGCGCACCCCTGAGAATGACGCATTTATGGTTCTTGTCAGCCCCTCACCTACTTCTAGTTCAGCTCCCAAGTCGATTTGACCCTCAAATCCGAGTTGAATTCGAGTTGGGGGCTGGTCAAAGACCTAAAGGTGCCCTAAAGGGCCCCTTGTTCACACTAAACACCGGTTGGATAATGCCTCAAATATTTTCTATAAAAAGAGGCCATGGGTTCACTATGAATTCAAGAATCTCATTGTATTGTTATGCTGCCTCTTTTCTAATACAAGGAAACTCTTTCCTTCTCGGATCATACTAGCATCATTTAATTAAGCTATTCACCTCTTGAGGGAATAAGCTTGGATTTATTCACCATTTTCTTTATAATTTTCCATTTTTAAGAAAATCTCTCACATAGGGGACTTAAGAGCCCTCCCTTGGAGGAAGAGGGGACCCATAAGTCCCCCTTTTTCTTTGGTGTTTTCTCACTAATATAATCTCTCCATTGGTGGCATGAATATTGGTCAATTATTTGATTAATTTTGGTTCTAATTTCCTTATGCATTCTAGTTATGTTTCTTTAGTTGTTATTAGCTTAGTTGTTTTTTTATTTCATGTGATTGAGTCATTTGACTCATACACTAACTTCTGTTCTATCCAGCTGAACCAACTGTACTTGCAAGTGTCCCTCTTTTGCTCATTCAAGTGACGAAAATGATACAATAGATTGGCGACCATACTGGGGATAAGGTATCAATTTTCTCCCTATTTGGGTTGTTTGAGAACTTATTTTTTATCTATTTACCTTGCAGGGATCATAAATGGCCCAATCCTACCCGCAAAAGGTTGAATTTAGAGTTGGAATAAGAGAATTTCATTTAAAATTTTCTTCCAGGGCACGTATCAGAACGTGCATGGGTTTTTTAGCCCACAGGCATGTCTTCTGAGCAAGTGCACCAAAAGCATTGTGTTTCCCAGTGCATTCCGCGTATGGTGCACCAAAAGGTCCTTGTTTCTCTATGCATTGACACCACATGCACCTCTGTCTAAACTGGGGCCTGTGCATCTATCTAGAAATCCAATATTGTAAGAGTTTTTTGTGATGTTTGGAAGGCCCCTAACCTTCTAAATATTGATTATATGCAATTTGTAAATGCACCACACTTAGATTCCCTCTCCACATGAAGGTTTAGTCAAAACATAGACACTTAGGAGGTTAAAAAGAACCATATTTCTCCTCTTTTTCTTTCATTTTTCCACATGGATGGCTTGTTTTGATTGTAAAAGTTAAGTTAAGATCATTTTCTATCACATATATAAACACTTCCATTGGGACCAGAAATCAAACTTCAATCATTGAGTATGCTCTTCTCTCGCACCATAGAGAGATCTTGAGAATCAGAAAAATCATTGAGGCAAGATTTCATCTCCCTTAAAAAAATAAAACTTTTAGGAGAGGACAAATCCCCCCTAGGGCCCCTCTTAATTTCTTTTCAAAACATCTTAAATTTGTAAGGGCCCATACATGCCCACATGTTGCAAATATTAGGATAGTTTTTTAAGTTACTTTCTTAGTTTACATCACTAGGGGAGTTTAAAGATTATTGTAATGGACCCATACATGCCCACATGCTTGCAATCTATGATAGTTTTTGAATCTTTCTTAGATTAAATCACATTAGAGAGTTTAAAAGATTGGTAAGAACCCATATGTCCACATGCTAGTTCTTTAGAGACTTTAAAGTTACGCAAGGTTGTACCAATGGCATCTAGTAAGATAAGTAATCAAGATTTGTAAAGGAACACACAAAGTCCACATGCTGCAAGGTGACACCTAACTTATTAAAAATTTTGGCACATTTTATCACTTGCTCACACACAAAGTCATTGCTCACTCACATAATTTCATCTCAAATTGTGGAGGTTGAAGTAGGTTTCCTCCAAAGGGATTCTGAAACGTCTCACTATTTCTTGAAGGAATTATCCACTCCCACTTAATTCAAACAAAATTGGTTCACACCCCCAATCTCTTAAACAAACACATCTAAATTTTTTCTAAAAACTCACTAAGTTTTTCTCCACAGGAGGTGCCAATTTTTTTTTTTTAGCCTAGGTAGGATCTCTGGGATAGGCATCCAAATAACACCTTGTTGTCTAGTTCTCACATCTTCAAACACTAGAAGTTGATAAATAGGGAACTTTAAAATCCTCCAAGTCAAGTGTTCGTAACACCATAACGCAGGGAGATACTCGTGAAGGGTCGAAGGTTGAGGTCCGGTTGTTCTGTGCGTCCCCCCTTGAGGCACCCAACTCTTGGACAAGATCTAACTTGTGACCCATTTCTGAGGCCGAACTCTAAATGTCGCACTTTGACTGAGGTACCAAGTGACAAAATTTTAGGACATCTACCCAGGTGGCAATTGTGGGTTGCAATTGCACCTTGATTGGATTTTGTGTGTCTATTGGAAAATATTGCCAGCTCTTTCGAGATATGCACCCTCTACCCCTCATTATAACTGATTACTCCATCCTTCAATAGTTCATTTTCCGATGGCTTCAGACCACACTGTTGAGTACTATTGGAAGGTCCAGTGCTATTTGAGAGGAAGGACGTTACATCTTTTTAGGGCACGAGCATTTTTTTTCTTTGTTCTCCCACGCGGACAAAATCCACCTACCCACATGTATGCTTCTTTTCAATTGATTTATGTATGATGCTTTTGTGATTACAAGCGATTGTGAGATATATTATGAATGTCCAAAATTATACAAAGACTCTTGTTCATTTATTGCTCTCATCACCATTTTCACACATTTCACTTTGCTAGTCAGACATCATAGGGGACCCACAGAATCCTCGTCGTCCGAGATTCTTGCAAAATCTCCCTCCTATTCTAGGAGGATTTCCTAGTTTTGCCAACTTACTGGCTCAACCCTCTCACACCCCTATGAGTGCTACTTTATTGGGATCAACTTTGCTTGGTTCCACTTTACATGGGTCCACTTCCCAAGGTCATCCATCCACTAGCTCTTCTTCACAAGGAAGCGGAGGGTACACTTTTTCTCAAGGGAGAAGTACACCCCCACTAATCCCCCCTCAAGGGTCAGGTATACCATCTTCTCACATCATCGCTGGAACCAATCCTCCATCGCCACTCCATATGCCATATTTGGCCCCCCTCAACATACCAGATCTAAGCAAGCTCACGAATGATCATAAATTGCACGATCGTATATTGATGTTGGGATGTTGTTATCTTTTCTTTTAGGATTCAATTCAATTCTCGTAAAGGACATATTAAAATCATAATAAATATGTTGTAATGGCTTCGAGTTTATATGTATTGAAAAGTTACCTTTGATTCATCTAAATAACAAAGCATGGCCGCTTTGTTATTCATCTAAATAGCAAGGCATAGCCGCTGTGAATGCATCATTAATGCCCATGACTGAAGCATCCCTCAGAGGCCAGCGGGGAGAGGTCAACATCGTTCGAAGAAGTTAAAAATATTGTTGTCGCGACTTCCAGGGGCCTTTGTGTTAAGTGCATGGCAAAGGTAACTATAATTAATTCTGTGTACGAATAGACTCATTTTTTTCATTACTGTCATTGTAAGCAATATTGTTGTTATTAAATTATTTGCTGAACTGCACACCCATGTGTTATTATATTGACATTGCCCGTGTTCTTCTACTTAATTTGCTGGCAGATCCACAGCCAGAGGAATCTGTCACGCCCTCTTTTCAGAATACAACCCCGGTTTCTCCCCCCCTTAAAAAGGTAAGCGAGTTCGTGCTCATTTACATGCAGTAGGGCGAGTAAGCATTCATATGATCAGGCACGGAAATAAAATCGCTGCTATAATGCAGGTTGGCACCAAGTTTTGGAATGGGCATTTTGCCATGATTGCTCTCATTGCGTTGGCCTTAACTGAATACTTGAAGGGAGGTCTTCTCATCTCATGATCATCATCACCACATAGCTCCTTCATAGTATGATGCAGTTTTACCCAAATTGTGTTTACTCTGCTTTTAAGAGATAGACACTAACAGTATTTTGGGCAATTAATATCATATTTGAGACGTATATCCATAATCTATGTCTCCCTGAATCAAATGTTTACATAGTAAACATTTAAAATATAAGACTCTTTACATCATTGGCTGGTTGGTCTTGATAATTAGCTTAAAAATTTAGTAAACAAGTATCAAAACTATTTCCTCACGGGCATGAGACATAAAGATTATCGTGCGCTTCTTACTTGAATATATTTCTTGAATATTCATACCTCAGGAAGCCTGCTAAAAGGTAGCAACTGATTCACCTCCATGGTTTCCATCTATCCAATTATCCTTCCTTGCTCTACCATTTTACAATCTGCATCTCAATTCATGGTAGCAACCATTTATTGACCTTATCCCTTGAACAATCTACAAGTGCCATTGCAGCAGCAAACAATGCTTGACCTTGACACTTCAACAATCTGCTATATAGTTCGGCCCATTCCGTTATCCAGGTTTCGTTCTTAGAATATCACAAAAAACCATAAAAGATAGATATGGCCCATTCCGTTATCCAGGTTTCGGCCTCATGTGTGCATGTAAGAGCTCCTTATATTTTAATACTACGTATCAAGACCAACCTGCCAAAGATGTAAACAGTGCTATATTTTAAATGTTTATTTTGTAAACATTTGAATCAAAGACTGAGATTATGGATATACGTCTCAATATGATATTAATTGCCAAAAAAATTTGTTACAGTGTTTATCACATGAAATTTGGGTATCATTAGATCATACTATGAAGGACGTATGAGGTGATGATGATCATGAGATGAGAAGACCTCCCTTCAAGTATTCAGTTAAGGCCAAGGTGATGAGGCCGATCATCATCAAACTTGAGACTAGCATAGTTAGAAATAAAGGTTGAGCTTCAACATTTCTTAAAGAAACCAGAAATCCTCAAGAGGTTGATGCAATGGGCATGTTACCCCCTCACATCTAGGACTAACCAGAGGAAATTTTTTCTCCCATGATCTACATCACATATAACAGTTCCAATGATGATATTCAGGATTCTCCACGAACAATTCTCGGCATGTGCCTCCCACTTTATGCTTATCTCACTCACATTAGATGAATCTATGGTGCATGACATACATGGGGCAACTTGTTTTGATGCTTCATGTAAAGTGATTAATTCTGAATGTTTTTGACATGAAAATAATGATGATGGGTTGAATTGGATGATGGATCATGATGCTTTGAACTTATGCCTTTTTTCCTTGTTTCACTTTGGTGATCATCATCATCTCCTAGTCAAGTGTTGTCACTTTTGGGCAAAGTTGGACTATTGTGGTGGCCTTGATATGGGTAATGTCTCCATATCTCAATCCATACATAACATTAGCCATCCTCCACATCTCCATTATCCCTACTTTTGAGTTGGTTGTCATATGTCACCCATAAAGGTTCACGCCTCATAATCCCATGAGAATGAGCAAGAATGCTCTCGATTGATGCAACTTGATATAAAAAGAAAAAATATAGAAAGAAAAAAATGTTAAACTCAAAATGCAAAGAAAATAAAGAAGAGAGAAAAGAAAAGTCAAGAACCAAGAAAGAATAAAGAATCATGAGCTCTACCCCCTTTCTAAGAGGCCATCACCCCAAGTCCTATGCAATGAATGCATAACTAACAAAAAGGACTTGGAAAATAAAAATCAAAATCCATAAAAGGTTGAATGATTAAAGAAAAAAGAAAACAGGGGTTTGTAAAGACATGGAGGAAAGGGAAACTCATTGCTTAAGAACCCCCCCATATAAAGGTGCTCATGAGGATGACTGTCATACATAACCTTTCATGACTATGCCATACCAATGAAGTAAACCCCAAACCATACCATAGGCCATTACACATACTCCTTGATAGCTTTCTCTAGAAATACTCCTTCTCTTGGGTACTGACACACTTAGTAGGGGTTAATAATGATTCTCCGATACCTAAACTTGACAAATTGTATAATTTTATGAGCTAGTGTGAAGCTTTAAGAAGATACTTAATGTGCTATATATAGACGTTTTTACATTGACATGTCTCACTTTATATGCTGCATTTGATTTGTGTACATGTCTCGGGTTTTGATGAATACATTGGACTACATGAGCCCCTCCTTGGACGATGGATTTCACATGAGTACCCACTTGATTGAGCCTTAGTCCTTTGGAGGACATTGACGGGATACTAGCACATTTGATGGAAGTTGTCCCACTACTTGAGAGGGGTTGATACACATGTTTTGGAGGGTGTTGAGCCTTATGATGAAAAACACTCATTGGGTATGATTTGACACCTTGATGATGGGATGTTGCACAATCACATGATGATTTGACACCTCTTAATGGGACACTACACCTTTACATGATGATTCGACACATTTTGATGAGACGTCACACCTTTTGGGGCATGATATGACATTTGGGGATTAAAAGTTGCAATCCTAAGAGGCAACATTTCACTTTTGGAGCTCCTACACTTGATTTGTGAGCGAGCCATCCACTTTTTGAGGTCACACATGCCACAAGTGTGAGATGGAGCGTGCATTTATGAGGGACGTCTTGTCTCATGAGGACATTTACTTCATTGTTGAGCATCGTTGGGAGTCTTAGTGACCTATACACTCTTGTATCATGGATATTTTGTGTCTTTTTTCCTTATCTCTAGGGTTTGTGAGGAAACAAGACATTATTTTATGTTCTTATGAATTTTTATGGATGATAAGGGTGCTTGATATCTCATATAAATAAGAGAAGCACCTCTCACTTGTAAATAAATGTTTCTTGTGGAGAATCATTACTACTTGTATACTACTCTTATCTCTTCTCTAAAATCACTTTGGATGGTTAGTTAGAGGGACTTCTTGAAGATCATGTCTTGTGGATGGCTTTACTTCTTGATGGATGTGCATTACTAAGGTTTAGATGGATGAAATATTTCTTAAGTGGTCTCACTATATCTTGTTTTTTTGTTTATGAATGAATGTAAGTGTAATAGTACTCATTTGGCATAGACCCCTTCCTATCCCCTTGGGACTACGCGACCTCCTGGTCTTGGATCTACAAACTCCTGAGTCAGATTGACTCTTCGGGTCCCTCAACAATCCCTGAACACTCAACACACACACGAGTCCCTTTGTGTTACCCACAACACTCTCGACAACACTCACCTCTGCGAATGCCAACTCCGCGTTGAACTTCTGCTTTGGTGACCACGGGCTATGCCCGTGGGCCAACCCTTCACGAGTTCAAGCTTTGGGAATATCACGAGCTCTTCTATCAGCTCTTCCCAAAGTGCTCTCATCTGAATCTACGGATCTATGTTGCGTGTCTCCTTGGATTTGACGGCTCCTCTATAGTTTGGGTTTCATGACTTCAAGAAATTTTTGTTCGCTTTGCGCCAAACCTCCCAACTTCTGACTTCCAGACCTCCAAATCTGGTGCCATGTGTCCTCCTCACAGCCAACAGTTGAGATCAATTCACGACTTTTGACTTTGTGACTCTGCACTTAAAACAACTCCAGATTTCTCGAACCACAAAGTGTCGAAACGCTCTGCGATCAAATTCTATGTGGTTCTCCTAGATCCAACGGTCTAAAACCATTTGCCTCCCTCGAAGAAGAATCTTGTCTGCAGATTTTGATGGAAACTTTAGGGACTTTTCTCCATGAATATTTTTCACTACTCTCCCTCTTGACCTTTACTTCTTCGACTTTCTCTTGTTCCTCAAAACACTCTTTTCAACACTTAGTCAAAATTCTGACCTGTGCACACTTTGCAATGGGTTCTCTTCCACACTCAACTCCTCTGTAGATGATTTCACACTCCTTGCGACTATTCTTCAAAAAATTCTCTCTTCTGTGACTAAAATCACATTATTCCTCCTTGAGATTTTGAGTTTGGAAACTCTGTCACTCACTCCTTGCAGACATTTATGCACTCCTTGCACATACAAGTTCTCGCTATCTCTTCTAAGCTTACGAGTTGAAACAGACTCCGTCAATGCACTCCTTGCGGATTCTATGCACTCCTTGCATTCGCTTGTAGAAGAGAAACAATTGAAACTTATTTACCATTTACAGTGACTCCTACATTCAACCATGTAATTTCATGCATAGATACATGAACAAGAAATAATAGAGTATAAAACAGAATAAAAATTCTACCATTCACTCATTCATATAGACGCACCAACAACATACATTTGAGGCAATGTTCCTATATTATATTCATTCAAATGAAGATTGCATTCATACATACATTGCTTCCTTGCAACTCTCGGCTCTTTTCTACAATGGTGATCTACACACTAGATTTAACAATTGATCAACTATCTTCTATGTGCAGCCTCTCTTTGGAAATAATACAAAGCTTTATAAAAAGGGGTTCTCTTCAAGCCTTTCCCTCCAACTACTCTATGTTATCTTATCGAAATAAAATCTTTCAACTACTTTGACATTTATTACAATAAATATTGAGTCAGACAGACAAGAGCGAACGCTCTAGATATGTGCTGTAATCCTTCATATTAAAGAAAAATACATTCCCCCATCGATCTTATGCGATGGCTCACCCTCTAATCATTAAAGATATTCATAACTCAAAATATTTTTCAGATATTACATTAATACACAAATATTTGGAATCCAAAATATTTCAAAATACGTGCTAGTGTGCCCAATTGTCTTCCACTTGTGCTTCGTTGGCGATGCTCCTGCATCATACTCCTCTGACTGAAAAATTTATGGACTCCTGTCCATGAGCTCCTGCACCAATTTTCCATGCTTCTGGATGTCTGCTTTACCAACCCAACTGGCATATTCTACTAGTCGTCCTTTCCACCTTACCAAATATTCAAAATACGTTCTCCTTCTTGTCTTCTTACCAACTCGTTGATCTATGATTTATCCATCTGCAACTTCTCTGCTACAGGCATCTATTTCTTCCACTGGATATTCCTTTGATATTCGAATCTTTCGGCTCCATCTTCCCTGTAGGGATATAAGTCTGAATGTTGAATATAGGTGATGCTATCTCCTAAAATAGCACCATCAAGTTTTGTCATTTTAGGTGATAGAAAATACTTGAAAAATTTATTTGAAATTTTTTCTAGGCTTATTTGAAAGCTTGTTTATTGTAAATAAGTTCAAAATAAACATTGCATTTGATCTTCTTTTCAAGAAATAGAAATTACAGGTTTCGGTGGCTTAGGCGAACCCATAAGCATTCATTAGCCACCAAAAACAGAGCTTTTGGTGGTTAACAGGCGGAATTCAGGTCTAGTTTAACCACCGAAAGTGCAGATTTTCCAGAAATAACCTGCCTTGGGAAAAATCATTTTTCTCAGCTATGGAAAGTCCGTTTCACACGCTCAAATAGTCGATTGACAACTAAACATCCTAATATTTCTAATGGTGCTTTCATATCAGAATTTAGAGCTCAGGAAGGTAGTCAAAAGTTCCCCGCAAGATGAGGTAGCGTTTTCAGAAATGTGGTATTTCAGAATACTCAAATTGCCAAGTTCTGTAGATGCAACAACTCGTCAAGAAAATATAAATGAACTTGGTATAGATGTTGAATGGGTACAATAGGTCCGAAGTTGCAAGTTTTTGAGCTGAAGGAAATAAAGAAGCATCAGTCTGAGTTCGCTAGCTGGAAGCAAATTCCTTTACCCCATTGTTGTAAAACATATGGTTGTGGAATCTGGATGTGTAGCATTAAAAAAAAACATGACAGTATCTATTTTCTCTTGTGAAACATTATATAAGGAAGTATTCATATATATAAACCCTTAAATGCAGAACACAGAGTGATCAAAATGTCGATTTTCCAGTTGCTATTCAGTTTTCGATGAGCATACTGTAAGTATTTTGCAGGTGTCAAGCAATACTGCCAACTGTTCCAATGGCCTCGTTTTAGTGATAAGCAAGCACATTTTTCATCTAACCTGTATATGAAATCTATTTTGTTTGCTATTAGGGTCTGGAAACACCTTATTTATCTGACTATGTGCAGAGTACATGTTATAAGCATTGCTGGGGCTGAAAAGGTGATTCTTCATCCAGATGATTTCTCTACACCTTTGAACAGTGACCGGTCCCAGAAAAGATTGATCAGAGCCTATCAGAACTTGTTTTCTTCAGTGCATGTTGAGGCTCTAGATCCGCATAAGATTCAATACATAAAAGATTGAAACTATGTTTTGTTGTGATGGATAACCCAATATTATTCAGTACAAACAAGAAAAAGTTTGATTTTATAGATTCCTTTTCCATCATATATGATCATGATATTGATCCTGGGCACTTGACAGAAGATATGCAAGAAGATCTTCTAGAGCTTGCAGACCTTTACAACAAAGACTTGATTGTCTTAGAGGTCAGAGGTGTGCACATACATGGATTGATTATGGGTTGCTCAGTCACATGTGTAAAGTGAGTATCAGCTGATTATTCATTCGAGCTTGAACCAAAGTGGAGAATCATGGCCAGATCTAAAGAGCTCGAATGAAGAGATGTTTGAAGATATTTCTACATGTTTATGGATATCTCTAGCTATTGGAAGAAGATATCGATCTTATCATGATATATCAAACATTATTGTTGTTGTCGAAGATACAGAGATGAAGCTTTGTGAAGTCTCTAAGAATCATGTTCATACTAATGAAGCTATTGTTGTTCACCAATTTTGCCACCTTGGATCCTTTGCAATTTGTTGCAAGAGGCTCGGTGGTTACACTTCCTAAAGCACTGGAAGATTTCAGTATAGGGCAGAGGATATTTCTTCTTGTTTCAATACACCTGAGTACAAAATGGATCCCATAGTTTGTTTCCCATACAAATGTTTCAGAACAAAAAGGCATTGGTGTTAGGTGGTCATGTTGATTTGAAAAATGATGAGCACCTAGAACCAAGTTGAAACAGTGGTTGCAAAGAAAGATCTTGACCAAGGATTTGATCCAACTTCTGAGATAACAAAAGGGTGAAGATAGAAGCAAAGCCAGGTAATACATTTTGAAGATTTTAAACATTTTCATAAAGTTACAGGTTTCAATGGTTAACAAGCCCAGATTTTATTCTCTTAACCACTGAAAGTAGAGCTTTTCGGTGGTTAACAGGCCTAGATTTTTATCTCTTAACCACCGAAACCTGTTACATGGCAGCAAGGTCGTATTTTTTCCCATATCAGACTTTTTCTCAACCAAATCTTTCAAGGTTGGTTTCTAAAGATGCATAATAATTAAATACATCAGATTTAAGGTTTTATCTTGATGTATTTAATGTTTAAGAAGGTGAAAAAGTGAAAATAGTGACCTAATTCATGAGCAAAAACTGTCTTTTTTGCCAAAGGCGGCAAATTCAAATTTCCTATGAAGATTCATCAGCCTTGGAAGGTTTTCTACATCTGTCAAAGAGTTTGGAGGATATGAAGGCTATCGAGATAGAGTTTGACTCCTTATATAGGATATTTTCCTATTTTGTTTTGACTTTCCATTTTTAGTATTCTAGATCCATTTTTATAGGATCTCATCCTACACTTGTTGTATCTATTTTGATTTGACTATTTTTAGAAAATATGATCCATCTTTTAAGGATCTAGATTTCATCTTATAAGGCTATAAAGCCAAAGAAATTTGGAGCACCAAAGGGTTCGATTTTGGGTTCTATATGTTGCTACTGTAAATGAGACTTATTCTTAATATATGAAAGATTGCAAGCTTCCTTCATCTATGTTTTCAGACCTTTCTTCTTTGTTCTATGATATCTTATGAGTGAATGAACTTATTTATTGATGCTTATTTGATCCACATGTGACTGTCATCTCACTACTTGATTGATTAAGTTAAGAATCATAAGTTATTACCTTAGTTTATAAACCCATTGTGCTTATTGTTTTATATGAGTATAATCTGGTTCAAGCAACTAAATTCTGTCCTATTTGATTAATCCTTGTCTAATTACATTCTTAGAAGGCCTCGTAATATTTGATATTACTAGACAGTCTTAAAGACACGGTCCAACCCTTAAATATTCATCTTGATCCAATCCCTATTTCACTTCTAAAGTGAACCATTATATGAAGAGTTAAGTTACCAGGCATCTCTGAGATATAGCCTAGGAGAGTTTCCTAGAGTGATAACAGGTGATATACCCACATCTTCTGGCAGCTCTATTTCAGAAGCATTCTCTCCAAATCTTCTCAGGATTTTACATGGCCCTATCTTTTTCAATTTAAACTTATTATATGTTCCCCTCGGGAACCTCTCCTTCCTTAGATGTGCTAGAACTTGATCTCCAGCTTCAAACTCAAGCTTCCTCTTGTGTTGATCAACTCTGCACTTGTATTCATTGTTCCTCTTCTTCAATTTATCCTTGATCTTATTATGAAGTTCCTGCATTTCTGCAATGAAGTCTTCAGCTCCAGTGCTCCTAAATTTTCTCTGATTCATATCTATTAATTCCAACACTCCTCTCATATTCATTCCAGACACTATTTGAAATGGAATTTTCTTAGTTCTTTTGTTCACTGAGTCATTATATGCAAACTCTGCTTGTGATAGAATCTGATCCCACTAACTATGGTGTTCAATGACCAAACTCCTCAACAAATCTCCTAAGCTTCTATTCACCACTTTAGTCTATCCATCTGTTTGCGGGTGATACGAAGAACTAAAATATAGCTCAGTCCCCAACTTCTTCCAAAATTTCCTCCAGAAATGATCAACAAAACTGGTATCCCTATCTGAAACTATACTCCTGGGAAATCCATGGAGTCTCACAAACTCTCTGAAAAAAAAAATTTCAACATGTGTTGCATCACTGGTCTTCTGGCATGGGATAAAGTGTTCCATCTTCAAAAATGTGTCCACTACCACAAATATGGAATCACTTTCTTTTTGTATCCTTGGCAATCCCAACACAAAATCCATGCTTATCACATCCCAAGGCCTCTCTTGAATAGGCAATGGTTGATATAACATAGTGTTCTGCTTCTTCCCCTTGGCATACTGATATATTTTACACTTGCTTACAAATATTTTCACCTCTGCTCTCATACCTGGCCAATAATATGAACTATTTAATTGGGAAAATGTTTTTTCATGGCCAAAATTCCTAGCTAGACCTCCACTATGCTTTTCCTTCAACAAATTCTCCCTCATCGAACATCTTGGTATGCACAACTGGCACCCTTTAAACTACAACCCATCCTAAATCAGATATTCGTCCCATTCACTTATGTCTCTGAGAATAGGATTTGCACATGCTTGATATGCCTCCTCGAAATATGGATCACTATGGTACATTTCCTTAAGGTGATCAAAACCTAAGGTTCTGACCTGAAATTCCCGCAGAATCAAAATTATCCTACTCAATGCATCAACAACCTTGTTAGCATTACCAAAAATGTGTTTAATAACAAAAGTGAAATTTTGAATAAACTCTATCCACTTGGCATGTCTCTGATTTAACTTCTGTTGTATGGTTATGAATTGCAAAGCTTGGTTATCACTATACAAAACAAACTCATTTGGTATGAGATAGTGCCTCCATTTATTCAAGGCTTGAATTATGGCATAGAACTCTTTGTCATACATGGAGTACTTCTTGGCTTCATTCATATTCTCACTGAAATACACACCATGCCTATTATCTTGACTTAAGACCGCTCCAACTACAACTCCACTCGCATCACATCTCACTTGAAATGTCTTTCTGAAATCCCGTAATACCAAAATCAGTTGTTCTATTATTTTCTCCTTCAATATGTTGAAGCTCCTCTCAACCTCTTCTGTCTATTTGAAAGACTTGTGTATTTTCTTCACTGTATCCATCATTTGAGCACTAATCCCACTAAAATTTCTGATGAACTTCTGATAAAAACTTGCTAATCCATGGAAGCTTCTTACTTCAAAGATATTTCTTGTTGATGACCATTCTCTGATTGCTTTCACCTTTTCGGGATCCATCTTCAACTCATTTGAAGAAATCACAAAACCCAAGTATAGGAGCTCTAT
Organism: Picea engelmannii; assembly: GCA_009831015.1. NCBI lineage: Eukaryota > Viridiplantae > Streptophyta > Pinopsida > Pinales > Pinaceae > Picea > Picea engelmannii. The sequence continues at coordinate 1,148,978 of ML785162.1, forward strand.
TTTCATGAAAGAGGACTTTCTCAGATTAATCAACAGCTTCTCCTGCTGCAACCTCCTCATCACCAATGTCAAATGTCTCAAGTGCTCCTCCTTAGTCTTTCTAAAGACCAGTATATCAACTAGATATAAAATCATGAATTTTCTAATGAAATATTTCAACACTTCATTCATTAGCCTCATAAAAGTACTCGGGGCATTCATTAAGACGAAAGGCATAAAAATACATTCATACAACCCCTCATTTGTCTTGAATGTTGTTTTCCACTTATCACCTTCCCTCATTCTTATCTGGTGATATCCAATTTTCAAATCTATCTTTGAAAAATAGTTCGCTCCACTCATACAATCCCTCAAATCATCCATTATTGGCAATGGGAATCTATATCTCATGGTGATCTTGTTTATGGCCCTTGAGTCTGTACACATTCTCCATCCTCCATTGTTATCGGGTTAATTGTTAAGTGCAGACACAAATCAATCCCCCTATATCCACCTAGATCTAGAAAAAAACAAGACAGGACATGGCGCTTTCCCTAAGTTTTAATAATTGAATCTACTATCAAATAAAGGATGAGTGGGATACCTTTAAATATCGCTTCCTTATGTCTTTGTTGTCCCTGCTTCGCTCTAGTTCTCTTGTGATATTGATCCTGCAATGAATCACAAACCAACAAAAATGAAATCAAAAACAATATATTCAATGACAACCTATGTATGTGATCAAGGAGTCATGCAATAAAATGAGAATGATTTTATGGGAAAGAAACATGTCATTGTATTATATTAAATAACAGGAAGAGAGATTACAACCGAATGCCTTGATGTCGTAAGGTTCCTTCCCACAATTCCTTTCTTCCCACACACTTATTGCTCCAAGGATTCTGAGACCATGGATTTGATAGCTACTCACAATCTATCTTAACAAAACCAAGCTTAAAACCACTCTAACCAAGATAACAATCTCAAGCCAAAAAAACCTCTTCTAACGCTTTCCATGAGAGTTCCTCTCCTTTTATAATCTGAAGAGGATAAGGTGAGGAGGTTAGGATAATCCCACTAAATCATGAAAGTGAGTAATATCCAAACCATTTGGAGGCCACCTCACCATAGAAGCTTCTCCATCTAGAAGCATCGAGAAGATGCTTGTTTTTCCCACGTACAAATATTTCTTCACCCTAGATATAGTGTAGGCTGCTGAAACTTCGCAGCCTAGATTTAGTGCAGCCTATGAAAATCAGGCATTTTCGCATCCTCTGTATAGAGAAACCCACGAAAATCCTCTTTAATAGGGTTTTTATAAAGGAAAATTACACTTCTTCTCTCAAGAAAAGTTCTTCTTCCTTCTTTCTTTATGAATTCAGGCTACTGACCCCTATGAAAGAAACATATAGGTTTACATCATTAACGATCATAGGGATGACGAAAATAATGTGTAACAGAGAGCGCCACAAAGTATGAATTTAGAATAGAGTGATAGCTTAAATACTTTGTCGAGTGTGTGTAGGGAACAAGGAACAGATCGGTCGAAAACCTTCCAACAAACAAGGAAATAAAGTACAACAATATATCATCACTGAGGTAGGCATTCCCATACTCATAATACAAATGACTCAAATCACAAATGCTGACATGAAAATATCCATGTCATGTAAGAAAGGTCATGGCCACTAAACATACACTGTGGATCCATGCCATTATGACTCAAATATGAACATAGCCACCAAAAATACACTGTGGATCTATGTGTTAAAGACTCAAATTTGAACATAGCCACGAGACTTACAATGTGGATCTATGGAATAGTACAAACTGAATATACTCCAATGCAACCTGAATCTATTAAAAAAGATCCAGGTTCTTTATCTCCACCACTCTATAGTATGAATCTAACCATGTGAATACATGTGCTAAAGTTGAACATGGTAGAAACCACTTGATTACTGTTCATTAGTGAATACCATTAACAAGTGCGAGGGAAATCACCATTAATGTCAATGAATCCCAAGGTACACTAGTACAATCCAACGAATGTGAATTAACGAGCCGAAGTCGAACACTCGACGGAATATTCTGATCAGGGATCAATAATGAAAACCCACTGTTGAAAGAGAGGAAACCTTCCATTGAGACATGCAAGGTCCAAGGTACCAATTAGTTTCTAGGTCTAATTCCTGGATAATGAGTTGAAGTTGACAGGAAAAGACTCGTCACAAGAGGGCCTTAATGTATCCCCCATCAATGACACGAAATGGGTAACAAGATTTGAAGTAGATCAGAGTAACCAGTGACTCAAGACTGACTCAGGGATGGTCGATGCAATAGAAGGCTTAAGGACTGTAGAAATGGACAATGCAATAGAAGGACTTCTGGGTTGAACTTCTATTTGAACATATTGACAACACGAAAACTGTCTTGGAAAATACTGACTCAACAACAAGGATCACAGACCAATTTGTAATCTTAGAAAGGGGTATGATCAAGAGACAAGCGGATTTTTCATCCTAGACACAAAGCAAGTGAAAGGGTGTCATGTTCAAAGGTGAATCTTCCATAGAATACATTTTTAAATACATTTCTTTCCCAATTCCCCCCCCACCATTTCTGGTGAGTACCTCTTTATTTTTATGCAAGCTTGAGGAGGATAACATATGCTTGTAATGTAAGATCATCCTTCAGAGTATATTTAATGAACCCTAGGAAGGAGTGGTTCGGTCCCATATGGGTCTTTCGATGTTTTTTTAACGAGTCCAAAGATAGAAAACTCGGGGGGTTTTCATGTTTATAGAGTCTAAAAAACACTTAAAGAAAACTCCAAAATGTCCTTTTTCGTAAAGTAGTCTAATGAAAACCCACTGTCGAAAGCAAGGAAACCTGTCATTGAGACATGCAAGTTCCAAGGTACCAATTAGTTTTTAGGTCTAATTCTTGGATAATGAGTTAAAGTCGATAGGAAAAGACTCGTCACAGGAGGGACTTAATGTATTCCCCATCAATGAAACGAAACAGGTAACAAGATTTGAAGTAGATCAGAGTAACCGGTGACTCAGGACTGACTCAGGGATGGCCGACACAATAGAAGGCTTAAGGACTGCAGAAATGGCTAACGCAATAGAAAGACTTCCAGGTTGAACTTCTCTTTGAACATATTGACGACACAAAAACTGTCTTGGAAAATACTGATTGAACAACAAGGATCACATACCAATTTGTAATCTTATAAAGGGGTATGATCAAGAGACAAGAAGATTTTCCAACCTAGACACAAAGCGAGTGAAAGGGTGTCATGTTCAAAGGTGACTCTTCCATAAAATACATGTTTAAATACATTTCTTTCCCAATTTCCCCCCCACCATTTCTAGCGAGTACCTCTTTATTTTTACACAAGCCTGAGGAGGATAACATATGCTTGTAATGTAAGCTCATCCTTCAGATGAGTCCTTTGGAGTATATTTAACGAACCCTAGGAAGGAGTGATTCGGTCCCATATGGGTCTTTCTATGCTTGTTTAACGAGTCTAAAGATAGAAAACTCGGGGGTTTTTCATGTTTATAGAGTCTAAAAAACACTTAAAGAAAACTCCAAAATGTCCTTTTTCATAAAGTAGTCTGATGAGACCGTAAAAGAGATAAACTATCGCTCAAGAGACGCACTTTCTAATACTTTAACAAGCATGAAAATAACAAGATCGCTTGGAAATATTTTCATGTTTAGAGAGTCTGAAAAGATCTTAAATGGAACTCCATGGGGTTCCTTTTTCGTATAACCTTTACGAGTCCAAAAAAGTGATAAAAGTATACTCGGTTACATTCTCACGTATTTACGAGCACGAGAAAGAACAAAGTCTAAGCTCGGTAACTTATTCTCATGTATTTATGAGCATGAGAAAGAAAAAAGACTATGCTCGGGATTGTTTTGATTTTTACACAAGCTTAAAACAAAACAAAACTATGCTTGGGATATATTTTATTTTTACACAAGCTTAAAACTAAACAAAACTATGCTTGGTCCTGGTTTCATTTTTACACGAGCTTGAACTAGAGGAAAATATTCTTGAGGTAGGTGGTTTCATTTTTACACAAGCTTGAACCATAGAAACCTATTCTTGGACTTCCCAACACATAACACAGGGATGGTCGATACTTAGCCCCCAAATTAAGAAGCTAGTGCCTCAACTTCAGCATGAATTCTAAAGGTTGAAAGCAATGCCCCCCAAGATTTGTTTCATCCAACTTCAAAGGTGGATGAAATGAAGCTTCAAATACTAGATGAAGGACTTGACTCAATAGAGAGGGGGAAGTTGTTTAATTTTTTAATGATCTTGACACAAAAGAAGAACTATGCTCAGGAATCTATGTTCAATCCCCAGACCTCTGTTTCCTTTTTTAACGATCTTGACACAGAAACAAGAACTATGCTTGTAAGTTATGTTTAATTTTTTAATGAGGTTGTTACAGAGACACGAAAACTATCCTCACAACTAGTTTCATTTTTTAATGAGCTTGAAATCAAAAAACCATGCTCAAAGCTGGTTTCATTTTTTAGTGAGATTTAAATAAGAAAACCATGTTGATGGTTGGTTTCATTTTTTAATGAGCTTGAAATCAGAAAACCATGCTCAAGGCTAGTTTCATTTTCTAATGAGATTGAAATCAGAAAACCATGCTCAAACTCCTCTTCTTGATCATGGCTTCCAAGAGGACAATGCTCTGAAAGGACACCATGTCAAGGGACAAAACTTGGTCATGGATTCCAAGAGATCTTCATTGGACAGAAGAAACACACTCTGGAAGGAACACATGTTGAGGGTTGTGATAGGGGTAAATAGATTAGGCTCCAATAGCCCTACCAAAGAGATCACCATGTCAACTACTGGATCTAAGTCATAAGATATTGAGCTTATGGTGAGAGGCTCATCTTCATAGAGATTTGAAGGCATGGGAGACAATGCCACATAATTGACCTGTGGTAGGGGTGATACCAGCTGCATATATGGACCATTTAGGGAGTTCATTGAAATGATGGTCAAGTCAGGGCCAACGAATGAAAGTTGAACAATAATCACCATTCTTCCATCATGCGGGAAAGATATCACACTAAAAAGAGTGGACACAATATCTTTCAAAAGAGTGGACACAATATCTTTCATGACATAGACATAATCTCTCCCAAGGAGTAAATCGAAATCCAAGGGGTCTTCGACTACCATGACATCGATAAAGATAGTTTTCCCTCCCAAAGTTACAAAAAACTGAGGAAGGATCCGTAAAGGGTGACTGGTTCTTCTGTTAAAAGAAAAAAGAGTCTAGGTAATCGGTACAAGCTGAGGATAACCCAAATCTTGCCAAGAAAGAGAGGACAAAATACTAACAAATGAACCTTCATCTATCAGCGTCTGAGGAACGTCCCGACCACAAACTTGTATTGTAATCTTGAAAGGAATGTGAGAGGGAAGACAAGGTTCATTTAGCACACCCCAATTAAAAAGGATGGAATCATTACTTGGAGGGGGTTCTACGGGAGAAGCAAGAATTCCCCCCAGCACAGTAGTGTTTGTATCAACAAGAAAAACGTGGGCAATATCGGGTTTACTCTATAGCGGGAGATTATGATCGACTGATAATGACATCAAATCGACCACTTGGGTGTCATTATCCAAGGGGAGAATGGGGTTGAAAAGTGGAAACAGATCGATCACTTGGGTTACACTCTCTAACGAGAGAGTGGGATCGACCGAAGATGGGATCAAATCAACTCCTTGGGTTGCACTCTCTAACGGGAGAGTGGGATTGACCGAAGATGGGATTGGATCGACCACTTGGTCAATTGGTTCAACTAAGGATGTGACCAGATTGAGTACCTAGTCAACTGGAATCAATGACGAAGGGACCAGATTGATCATTCCATCAACTACAAGAGGGTCGAGAGTAATCTTGCGATAAGAAGCTAGAAGTTGAGACTGTGAAACAGTCACGTCTTCCAAGAATTTTGAGGCTTCGTCCATACGAGGGAAAAGGTGAGTTAGATGACTCCTTATGCATAACATACATGGGAACTTGACTCTACTTTTATTCTTCCGAACGATATATGTTGGCACAGGGGCAGACCCAGGGTTCAATGCTTCAACAACACACCAACAAAACCCTAACTACCGGCCCTTTCGACAACACCTGCGAAGTAGATGCAGTCTCACCTGAGGTAGAGGCAGGGGTGGTTGCATGACTCCAGTGTCTACAACCTTAGTTGGGACACATATCTGTGATTTTAACACTTTAACATAGCACTTAGCAATTATAGATCATTAGTATTCAGCCTTAATTCATAGCATAGATAAATCCTAACAAGAGATCAGCGTAGTATTCACCCAGATCTAGTATATTCAAGTACTAAGAACATTCACGTAGATTATACCTAACATTAATTCATATTATTAAGAAAAAAGAATCAATGGATCTATCTATCATTCATCTATGCCAAAGCACTAAGAAAGTAAACACATCAATACATCGCACAAATCATAGCAACAGAGGATATATGTGGTTCACCCCCAGCCTGGGGCTACGTCCACCAACTCTTCTTCTCTTTTATTATCTTTTATCAATTTTCTACATGCATAGAGACACAAGATCCTACTCCGCATAGGATAGAAGATATGCATGCACTCTGCTAGATCCTCCTTCCCTGAGCTAGATCACATCACAAAGCCTTTACATAGCTTATTATAGTCACTTGCACTTAGCCTTGCAATATTCTCACAGTATGCACAAAGCATGTACAACTACCACTTGCACTTAGCATATCATCACATAGATGTCTATATCATCCTTCATGCCCCCTTCTTACATCGCCTAGACATCTATTTATAAATTACAAAGTGGGCCTAAACATGGGTAAACCCATGGGCCGACATCCCCATACCCGTTACATAATCCCAAATCCCAAGAAGCCCTAAAAGGGGGCTGAGATCCCACGATATCCACTTCATATTGCACTATGCCTTCAACATCCTGTCGAAGTCCCAAAAATAGGTCCAACATGACTAAGGATCCTCAAAACTTGGTCAAGGGCCAACAAGCCCCCAACACTCACCTGTGACATCGTCTAGAGTCACTCTGATCTAGATAATTCTGCCTCAAAAACCTCGAGATTGGCTCAAGAAGCTTCGACTTGTTGTTGTGACATGACCTCTGATTCATCAAACTCTTGGATAACAAATTCATTGACAGGTCACTCTAGGCATTGTTCTGCTACAATGACGACTTTCTCTAGTTCTGCTCCTTGGCCTTCGATCTCTGTGAATAGATGGCAAGCCTCATCCTATATAGGTTGGAGCCTCTGAGTCACTTCCATGACTCTTCTCTGAATGGCATGGACCTATTGTTGAGCACTACATTGTTCTTGGGATCACTTCATTCTTTCAACAACTGACAGGGGCTTCAACTGTGCCTGTATTGTGTCTTCTTGATACTTCACCTCTTGGAGTTGTGACTCCATTGTCTTCAGTTATGGATTCTCAGTGATTTTCTCATTCATCTGGGTACTGTGATCACTCAGTGGTTTTCATTCCATGGCAAGGGCCTTTATCCTCTCAACTATGCCTCGAGAAGTTGCATCTCTTTGATCCCTCACATCCTGTGGACTGTCGGGCACTACGCAGAGCTGAAAGTATGTTATTCTTTGTTGCAGCTACTGGATAGCTTCTGCGAGCTACTCTACTTGATGCTCGACTCAGTCTTCTACCTTTGGCTCTAAGCCCGTCATAGAGTGGAGTGATCTGTTTACATCTTCTTTCACTTTGAGCTTCTCTGCAAGCAACTGTTCCTTTTCTTGTTGAATCTTTCCTTTCTCCTTTTCAAACTTCATCTAGAGAGCAAACTTCTCCTAGTCTACAAGTAGGTGTTGTTCTACGAGTAATTCTTGCACTTTCTTCAAGGCCTGGGTGGATTGTTCAGTTTTTTCTTGTGAGCGACGAAGGTGAGCTTCGGTCGCATCAGCTAGTCAATGGAGTTGGGATGGATCATCTCCTGACTTTGGTTCTCCCGATGGCAGGGGAATAGTGGATACTGCGCGACTGGACTGAAGGGCCTATTGTACCCCTTGGTGTTCGACCTCGATTATGTCGTACATATCCTCCTGCTTGGCTTCTTCTTTCTGTAAGATTTCTTGCAAGGCATCGCTTATAGCTATGATGATGAAGTTAAATTCATTGATAGTGAGCACTGTCTTCATCTTAGTCACGGTGGCTTTGGATTTCTTCAGGGAAGATGGTTTTGGGGGAGAAACCCTCCTCTTATTCAAAGGATTGGCCTCATCTCTAGGTTGTCTTACTTCACCTTGCTTCTTCTCATATTCTTTTCCATTGATCTCTTCTACCTTGTCATCACCCCCTCAACCAAGTGATGCTGAAATAGTCTTTTCTGAGGCATTGCTTAAGTCTTGGACTTCTTCAGTTTTCTTCCTTTTGCTAGTTCCGGGTGTGTCATGTGCTATGTGAGTGGCCTTCGGGCTGTCAAGTTTAGGATGGGACATCTCTATAGGGTCAATGGGGATAACGAAGTTAGCTAACCATTCCTTAGTTATCTCCTTGAGGTCCTCTTCGGTGAGATTTTAGTACGACTGAAGCTCCTCCTTATGTTCAACTACTCATGTAGTAATATAGATGAAGTATCGATCTATGCGAAACTTCATGAGGGGTTAGAAGCACTATAGGGTGTTCGACATCATGCGAGGTTCATATTCGATAGCCATCTTCAGCTAGAGGTATATGTGTGAAAGATAGTGTTTGACTACCACTATTTCCCCATATCTATCGATTACTAGAGTGTGGTGAACTTCGCAACAAGCGGCTCGAACGGCTCAATGTCTAGGAAGGTCGCACCTTCCAGCATCTCTCAAGAAACAAACATGAGGAGGATAAGGAGCCAGCTAAATTGGAACTCATAGCCATAATCTTGGGCTTCAAAGTAGTCTAATTCTATCTGATTAACTAGGTACTTCACCCAGTTCTTCTGTACGCCTTCCACGCATTTCCCCGAGAGGTCAAAGACAAAGCCTGTGACCTACGTGGGTTTTTTCTTTCATACTAGCTTCCGTACAATTAACTGACATGCTAGGCGCATTGTGCCATTCTATATGGAGGCTACCTTGTAGCCTCACATCCCCTTCTCAACATTGTCGTATGTATCCTTGATATTTTGTGCTAACGCGTGATTTGTGGCTTTCCCTAGATAGAAATCCTGTGGGTTAGGTCCTTGCAATATCAATCTAGTGATCCTATGGATCAACATCTGATCGACTGTGATACGGTGGTCTAGCCATAAGTAGCCTCCATGGTAACATGAAAATAGGAGCTTGACATAGGCATTAACTTCTTGGTGGTTCCCAAAGTGTGGGATTTTCACTACGTTCAATAGGGTGGACTACACAAGGTTCATTGTCCACAACTAGAGGATTATTTTCAAGTTCTTCCACTTCGTCCTGGTCAAGTATTTATATGGGGAAAACATACTATGGTTCTTGCAATCCCCTAAGTTGAAGTCCCTGAACTTCAACACTGCGATCTTGTCCTGCTACGCTCGAACTACGTGTATCCCCTTCGAGAGGTACGCAGTAACCATGGTGTACTCAAAATCTCTCAGTACACTATCATGACTCACCACACTGGCTAGAGGTGAGATGCAGTCGAGTAATATGGTCGGTATTAGCTTCGCATTTGCTAGTTCATCTCTGTGCTTGGTTCTCTTTTCTGTTGTTGGTCAGGATGGTTCATATCCATGAGCAGTCGATGGGGAGGCTTGCACTCCTCTCGTCGACGACGCTTGTATGCCCTCAAACATTACTCTTTCAGTCATGAGTTCGATGAGTACCTCCTTCACAAACTCTTCAACTGCGCTAATTTTTTCAGACATACACACTCGTGGTTTCCTATCTCAGGTTTGAAGAATAACTACTCAATACAACGAGATGGATAGCGATAACTCAATGACCACTGCGTAGAATCAACAATTTGGTGAGCTCAAATAATCATAGTTGGCAAAAGTGTTCTCGGTGAAAGGTTCGATGAAATAAGTAGATAACTTAGGCAATGGATCTATCCAACGGTCAAGAAACCTTCATTAATTTAGTTATATCCATTATAGTGTGGTCCCAACGGTCTAGTGGCGAGTCTTCTGATCATAAATGTCTTTCTATCCATTCGGGGTATCAGTCTAATGGTTATATTGTTTCCAATGAATATATTTATTTTCCATGGCGAAGTGCCATGTGACATTGTTCTAATATCCCAACAAACTTCTAGTTTTGCAAATTTTCCTTCTGTGAAGTTCCCTCTAGAACCGTCTGTAACTTTTCAATCTTTTCTCTCTTCTTACTTAGTTTTCTAGCCTGCTTTCCAGTGAGCTTTGTCTCGGTATTCCTCTTTCCATTCCGATTCTTATCTCCTCTTGGTATAGTAACTTCGCACTATTGAGATTCTTTCCTAGGATTCGAGGGCAATACTTCTTCTGGGGTAGGTGCTTAAGTCTTTTGTGAGTCTTCTTGTGTTCATCCAATGTCGACATCCAAGTCTTTGGTTTTAAATATCTTCGATCTGTTCTCCTGTTCTGCAATTAAGTGTACGATCTTCCTGGTCATGAAATATTTTAATTCTTGTTTCTTCTTCTCTTGGACTTCTTCTTCTTTCCTTCTGGACTGATCCCTCTCAATCCAAGGTTTTCCTAGTAATATAGAAAATGGGGTGTTGTTCTCAATAAATTTAACAACTTCAAATTCTTCCTCTGTCGAAGTTCCATGAGCCCTCATAGTTATCTCGGTGAGATTTCCACATAGGTTTATCAAATTTCCTCTAAATAATTATATTCCCCCCAATGAAGGAATCATAGTAGGCTTTCCTAAGGTTTCCCAAGTTCTTTATTTTATAATATTCACCCGTGTTTCTTCATCTAGAACACAATCTATGTCGAAGTCTCCTATTCTTGCTTCTATGTATTATTTTTCTTTGAAGATATCTGATAAGTTGATATTTCGGTGGTCATTCAGGGTTTCTTTTATTTGCAATAATATAGTCTCTGATTTTTTCCAGGGTTCTACCATGGCATTAGTGTCTTAACCTTTCTTGGGGACTTCTTGGCTCATATTCATTCTTTCAACCATAGAAATCATTCTAGGGCAATCCAGAACTTCAAGATCCACATCTTTACAACAAAGACAACTAGGTATCCTACCAGGGCATTCCTTAGCAAGATGTCCCAGTCTTTTGCAACTATAACAAAGAGTTAATCCTCTCTTTATTTTAAAGGATCCACAACCCTTCCTATACTATGCACTAGAATCATAGTATCTAACCTGCAAAAAATTCTTTCTAGGATTCTGCATCCATTTGTTAGTCCAACCATTCTTTCTATGCATAGGTATAACATATCTTTCATTATTTCTATCAGATCTACTCATATAAAACCTCTTTTCTTCTATTTGTGGCCTAGTTTCCAGGCTAGGACAAAAGTTATCAAATATACCTAGATCCATACTTTTGAAACAAAAATTTTCACTAATCTTACTTTCAACAGAGCACAAAGATTTCATATTTAAAAAATTTCACTATTCTTACCTCTATCAGAGAACAAAGCATTCAAATCTTACCTCTTTTAGATCATAGTTCTTTTCTTAGCATAGAGATTCACAGATCGAGTAGAATACTACGCACTAGAGTGATAGATATACGCACAGAGACTTCACAATTTCAGGTCAGATCTTCGCACAAAGATTCTTTTTCCTTAGTTCCCAGCAATCACATTTTTAGTCCCAACAATATAACCATTTGTTAGAACAAGGGCAGACCTAGGGTTCAAATCTACAACAACAATGCACCAACAAAACCCTAACTATCGGCCCTTTCGGCAACATCTGCGAAGTAGATGAAGTCTCACCCGAGGTGGAGGCAGGGGTGGTTGCAGGACTCCAGTGTTTGCAACATTAGCTGTGACACATATCTGTGATTGTAATACCTTACATAGAACTTAGCAGTTATAGTTCAGTATTATTCAATCTTTGTCTACAATGTAGATAAACCCTAATTAAGTGCAACGCAGTATTCAACAAGATTCAACGGGTCCAAGAACTAAGCATACAAATAGAGATCAGATCTAGCGTTCATTCACATCATTCAGCACCAAGATATCACATAGTCAGATCCAACATTTACTCTCACTATTAAGTACAAAGCATCGACAGATCTATCTATCATTCATCTATGCCAAATCACTAAGCAAGTAAACAAATCAATACATCGCACAAATCATAGCAACACAAGATATACGTGGTTCACCCCCAGCCTAGGGCTACGCCCACCAACTCTTCTTCTCTTTTATTATCTTTTGTCAATCTTATACATGCACAGATCCATAATATCCTACTCCGCATAAGATAGGAGATCTAGGCGCACTTCGCTAGATCCTCCTTCCCTGAGCCAGATCATAGCACAAAGCCTTTACACTGTTTCTTATAGTCACTTGCAGTTAGCTTTGCAAGCTTCTCATAGTATTCACAAAGCATGTACAACTACCACTTGCACTTAGCATATCATCACAAAGATGTCTATATCATCCTTCATGCCCCCTTCTTACATCATCTACACATCTATTTATAAATTACAAAGTGGGCCTAAACATGGGTAAACCCATGGGTCTACATAGCCATACCCATTACATAATCCCAGATCCCAAGAATCCCTAAAAGGGGGATGAGATCCCGCGATCTCCACTTCGTCTTGTGCTCCACCTTCGATATCTTGTTGAAGTCCCAAAAATAGGTCCAACATGACCAAGGATCCTCAAAACTTGGTCAAGGGCCAACAATATCATGACTAGCTGATGGGAGGTCATCAACATCTTGGTCAAAGGCTGACAGCATGGGTTGGCGAGAGTGTGTAGACGATGCTTCTATAACCTTGGATAGACTAGGGAAATCCTTAAGAATATGGATACCCTTACAAATCCTGCAAGGGTACTTGGGATTATGAGTTGTTTGGGTGATCTTGGCATCATCAACACTCCCAACATGATTATCAATAACTAGCTATTTTCCAACATGTCTAGCAGTGGTTGGAAGTTTAGACCCTTTCCTATTTTTCTTCTTCTTCTTATCCAATGGGTTATTGGTTTGAGATCTTTCACTTGGCGAAAAAGATGAAATGGAATAATACCTTGCAAGTGAAAAAGGTGAAGAAGATCTTACTAGTGAAGAAGGTGAAGGATCAACGTGAGGTTGATGTTCTTAGGGGAAGCACTTACAATAGAATCTCTAGTTGCATTCGAGATTACCTGAGTGAAAAACAACCATATCGGTAATCCAATTGTGAGACCTGGAAGGCTCAAAGTAGCTATGTGAGGAAGACCAATGTTTCCGTAAGAAGGAAAAACAAAAGGTTCCCCTAGAAAAGGGGTTCCTTCATTGGTCATTCCAGGAACTGACGCCATTAAATAAAGATCCAACCTAGAGTCTACTAGGGAGAACAAACAACAGACACTAAAAATCTAGGAAGAAAACAAGCAAACAAAACTTTCTCATAATGAATGCACTAGTTGGTGATGAAATCCAATGTCATGGGATCAAAGTAAGAAAGGTTTGAGATAGAGGGGGTGGAAAAGTTACATTGACGACCTGATTAACAGGCTTATGCCTTGGTGCAAGCTCCCACACATAATCATGGATATACCCTCCAAGGAGCCCGAGTGAGTTTGGACAACGTCGATTCCAGGTACTGTGAAGAGTTGCCCCTCCACAATCACCTTGTGTAAAGACCCTAAAGATATAGGCCACTAAGGTTACCAACTACAATAGTGATGCCTAGGGAAACAGTTGACAGTCTGATCCACGTCCAAAGGCAGGGTATCTAGCCTGAAATCAACTTGAAAGGCTTCCACTCATCATTATGGGTATACCCTCAAGCAACCCTCATAATATGCACAATCTCTATACCGAGACCAACAAAGCAGGGTGAGTAACTCTGATAATCTCAAAGTGACCTCATGATTGATCCTTGTGTTAAAAGGGCTTCCTAGGACAAAATGTAGCAAGTGGATTTCACCACTCCCTAATGCAAGATTCTATGTTTGTTTGCAGCTTTGGAAAGTTATCTTTCACACTTATTCCAAAGCCCTACAACTAATCTAATGTAGGTTTTCTACCAAAAAATATAAAAAATATCTAATCATTTTTTATAAGCACTTTATTTTAAGGTTGTTGTTACTCAAGAGGAAAATGGCGTAGAGTAAATGATGTTTTGACTGACTCTAAACCATGCAAATAAATGAGAATGCAAATATTTCACTTCGATGAACGCTATATTATGAGAAGGAGAAAACGTTTATCATTCCCAGATGCACGATGTCCCAAAATTTTATTAAACTCATCAATATCAAGAACTTTAATAAATGAGCAAAAGAGACTGTACACCAATACACGATTCTTGGCCATGAGGGGGAAATGTTTTTAGGATTCAAGACTAAAAAATGCCAAAAACCATGCAATTTCACTACTTCAAATGCAAATATGCCGCCAATCTAATGTAAAGAAAGAAACCAATTATTTTTCATTTCAAATATAGCTAAAAGCAATAGAAAATCTTTATAAAATGAAGCAACCCAAACAAATTTTGTTCTTTTAACACACACTATTCAATAAAATAAAAAGAAGTTCTTTCACCAAACAATTCTAAAGAAAAATAGTGCTTTGTAACTGAAAGACACTCAAAGCAAGAAACCAAATCTTTCAAAAGAAAACAAAGAAAATATGGTTAAATGAAGCTCAAAAAACTGTCAAGAACACTGTAAAAAGTCAAATATAGGCTCAAAAAGTTCATCCCAGGTGATGAAAAAAAAATTGGGCATCAGAAGACAAAAAGACCCAATCCAAAATTGTCTACAGACATCGTCGCAGGCCAGCAGTGGGTTACAATGAGGATATCAATAGTTTCCACATGATAGCAATGGGTAGGGTGCAGAAAGTTTGCACTGGACTAAATCGGTACGGTGCAGCGACCAAAGGTTTCCGCAAGCTATATACAGAGTACAGTGCGGAAATGTCTGTAAAACAGAGAAAATTGGAAGAAGGACACATAATCAAAATGAACTTTTAGGTCCAGAGAGTCTGAATGAATCCCCCATAGACTCAGAGAACAGAACACAAGCAATCAAAAGCAAGAAAACAAGGAAAACTAGGAAAACATTTGTTCCCCAATAGAGTTGCCAATTTTGTTATTGGGTTAATTGTTAAGTGAGGACACAAATAAATCCCCCTAGATCCACCTAGATCTAGAACAAAACAAGACAAGACATGGCACTTTCCCTAAGTTTTAATCATTGAATATACTATCAAAGAAAGGATGAGTGGAATACCTTTAAATATCGCTTCCTTATGTCTTTGTTGTCCCTTCTTCGTTCCAATGCTCTTGTGATATTGATCCTGCAATGAAACACAAACCAACTAAAGTGAAAGCAATGATAATATATTCAATGACAACCTATGCATGTGATCAAGGAGTCATGTAATAAAATGAGAATGATTTTATGGGAAAGAAACATGCCACTGTAGTATATTAAATAATAGGAAGAGATATTACAACAAGATGCCTTGATGTCGTAAGGTTCCTTCCCACAATTCCTTACTTCCCACACACTTCTTGCTCCAAGGATTTTGAGACCATGGATCTGATAACTTCTTACAATCTATCTTAACAAAGCCAAGCTTAAAACCACTCTAACCAAGCTAACAATCTCAATCCAAAACAACCTCTTCTAACCCTTTCCATGAGAGTTCCTCTCCTTTTATAAACTGAAGAGGATTAGGTGAGGAGGTTCGAATATTCCCACTAAATCATGAAAGCGAGTAAGATCCAAACAATTCGAAGGCCACCTAACCATAGAATCTTCTCCATCTAGAAGCATCGAGAAGATGCTCTTTTTTCCCATGTATGAATATTTCCGCACCCTAGACATAGTGCAGCCTGCAGAAACTTCGTAGCCTGACTTTAGTGCATCTTGCGGAAATCAGGCATTTCCGCACCCTATGTATAGAGAAGCCCGTAGAAATCCTCATTAATAGGGGTTTTACAGAGGAAAAACCAACTTCTACTCTCAAGAAAATTTCTTCTTCCTTCTTTATTTAGGAATTGAGGGTACTGACCCCTCTGAAGGAAATATATAGGTTTACATCATTAATGGTCATAGGGATGAAGAAAATAATGTGTAACAACCATCCTTCTTCAGACTCAATACAGTTGGCACTTCACATGGACTCAATATTTCTCTGACCAATCCTTTGTCTAATAGATCTTGAACCTGTCTTTTCACCTCCTCATTCTCTTCGGGTGTCAACTTGTATGCTGCTTTGTTTGGCAATTTTTCTCTTGGCATCAAGTCAATGTGATGAATGATACTTCTAATAGGTGGAAATGAGTTTGGAAACTCATCCACTACTATATCGAAAAAATTCTCTAGCATTTCTTGAGCTTCCTGGGGAAAATATTCCATTAAAGTGCTGGTAAGTATAACCCTCAGCTTAGTCACTACAACAAACTGCAACTCTTCTTCCTTATTCACTTCATTCAAGATTTCCTTCCCACTCATGAGAAGTATGCTCGTGCTAGCTTCATCCTTCACCTTAGTTTCTTCAATTGGAAGTAACATATGTGTCCTACCATTCTTCTCTAAGCTGTAAGTATTTCTCCTCCCATCATGAATGACATTCATGTCGTACTCCCATGGTCTTCCCAACAAAAAATGACATACATCTATGGGAATCATGTCACACAAAATTTCATCCCTATACCCTCCTATCTTAAATTCAACCAGGCATTGTTCAATGATTGTTACCTAATGACCTTTCTACAACCATGAGACTCTATACAGAGTTAGGTGTGCAGTCGTCTCCAACTCTAACTTCTCCACCATCTCTGTGGATACTGAATTGTCAGTGCTCCCACTGTCAATTATCCCTTGCAAACTCTGTCCTTTGTTTTATAGGCTATCCTAAACAAATTGTTCCTTTGCACTGGATTTTCAGTCTTTGGCTCTTACTTCAAAAGAACCTTCTTCATCATCGAGGATTTCCCTTCCTCTGCACCTTATGCCTCAACATATCTCTTTTGTGCTTTCAAAATGTGATCTTCACCTCCTCCTTTCTTCCTCTCGAGACAATCCCAAGACATGTGCCCTATTTTTCCATAGGCATAACACCTTACTTCTCCTACTCTACCTCTTCCTCTTCCTCTGGGAAAAGAGTTTCTACCACCACTCTTTCTTCCTCGGGAACTTCCTACTCTCTTAGAGTGACTATGTGGTTTATTCGTCTCATCCTTGGACTTTTGTGCTTTATCCTAGGAAAATCCTTTGCCTCTCTTCAAGCTTCGACCTCTATTTTGTTGACTCTACTTCTTGGCCAACTTTTCTTTTTCTTTCAACGCAATTTGATACACATCCTCTAATATTATGACTATCGCCATGCTGATTTCATCATGGATATCATATCTCAGGCCATTGATGTATTTGTAAAATTTTTCTTTCTCTCTCTCTCTCTGTCTAGCCCTGATGTTCAATCTATAGAACTCCTTTGTGTACTTCCTAACAGTCATCCCTTTCTGCCTCAGGTTCTGCATCCTCCTGAATAGATTTATCTGTCAATCCTTGGGCATGAATTTCTCCTTTATCTTGGCTACCATTTGATCCCAACTCTTAATCTTTTGTTTTCCTTTGCTCTATCTGTCAGCCTCCAGTTCATCCCACCATAGTGTTGGATGTCCTTTCATTCTGGTGACAACATGTATCACCTTTTTATCTTCCTTGACATCCTCATAGTCGAAATACTTGTCCATTTCACGCATCCAATCAATAAATTATTCTGTGTCTAAATTCCCTTCATACATTGGGACATCGATCTTCTCTCTGGCTCCGAACTTGACAACCGCTTTCAGAAAGTGTTCTTCAACAACATCCTCAGCTACTGCTTCTTTGATTTCTAATTATTCATTCTCTGCATCGTTGATGTCTCTAGCATCAGGTGCTCTCCTTTGTCATATTTCCATGGAATCCAATATTGCAAGAAGTTATCTCATATCCCTCTCCATAGGTCTATTTTCTATGGGTGGCTCAACACGTATTATAGGCGGCATTGCACTGATGCTTCTAATACCTCGTGTTGATATCAACCTACTTATTTTTCTATAGAAATCAATTATTTATCAGCTCAGATACCACTCATGGCATAGGCCCCTTCTTCTCCCCTTAGGACTATGTGAAATTTCGGTCTTGAATATTCAAACTCCTGAGTCGCATTGACTCTTCGGGTCCCTCAACAGTCCATGAAAACTCAACACACACACAGGTCCCTTTGTGTTACCCGCAGGGTTGATCTACCCATCCCTTTGCTCTTCGACACTCTCGAAAACACTCATCTCTGCAAATACCAAATCCGCATTGAACTTCTTCTTTGGTGACCACGGGCTATGAACATGGGCCAACCCTTCGCGAGTTTAACCTTCGAGAATATCACGATATCTTCTTTCAGATCTTCCTGAAACGCTCTCCTCCGAATATACGAATCTATGCCATGTGTCTCCTTATATTTGATAGCTCCTCTATACTTAGGGTTTCATGACTTCGCGAAATTTTTGTCCACTTTGTGCCAAACCTCCCAACTTCTGACTTTCAAACCTCCAAATATGCTGCCATGTGTCTTCCTCGCAACCAATGGTTGAGATCAATTTGCGACTTCAAACTTCGTGACTCTACATTCATAACAACTCCATATTTCCTGAACCATGAAGTGTCAAAACACTCTACAGTCTAATTTTGTGTGGTTCTCCTGGATATGACGGTCTGAAAATGTTTTCCTCCCTCCGGGGCAGACCTTGTCCATGGATTTTGATGGAAACTTCAAGGAATTTTCTCCTTGAATATTTTCTACCACTCCCCCTCCTGAGCTTTACTTCGTTGACTTTCTCTTGTTCCTCAAAACACTCTCTTTGACACTTATTCCAAATCCTGACATGTGCACACTTTGAAATAGGTTCTCTTTCACACTCAACTCCTCTGTGGATGATTTTTCACTCCTTGCGACTGTTCTTCAACAACTTCTCTCTTATGTGACTAAAATCTCACTATTCCTCCTTGAGATTTTGAGTTTGGAAACTCTGTCATGCACTCCTTGCAAACGTTTATGCACTCCTTGCACATACAAGTTCTCCCTATATATTTTTAGATTGCAAGTCAAAATAGAATTTGTCAGTGCACTCCTTGAGGATGCTATGCACTCCTTGCACTCACTTGTAGAAGAGAAAAAATTGAAACTTATTTACCATTTACAGTGACTCCTACATTCAACCATGTAATTTCATTCATAGATACAAGAACAAGAAATAACAAAGGATAAAACAGAATAAAAAATCTACCATTCACTCATTTAGATAGATGCGCCAACACCATACATTTGGGGAAATGTCCCTATGTTATATTCATTCAAATGAAGATTACATTCATACATACACTTCTTCTTTGTAGCTCTTGACTCTTTTCTACAATGGTGATCTAGACACTAGATTCAACAACTGATCAACTATCTTCTATCTACAACCTCTCTTTGGAAATAATACAAAGATTTATACAAATAGGTTCTCTTTGATCCTTTCCCTCCAACTACTCTTGCTATCCTATCGAAATAAAATATTTCAACTACTTTAACATTTATTACAGTAAATATTGAGTCAGACAAACAAGAGAGGATGCTCTAGATCTGTGTTGAAATCCTTCATATTAAAGAAAAATACATCCCCCCATTGATCTTACACTATGTCTCATCCTTTGATCATTAAAGATGTTCATAACTCAAAATCTTTGTCAGATATTACATTAATACACAAATATTTGGAATTCAAATTATTTCAAAATACACGCTAGTGAGCCCAACTATCTTCCACTTGTGCTTTGCTGGTGATGCTCCTGCATCATTATCTAGTGATGGTGGTGCATTATCTTGGTTTCTTCTTGAGAAAACCCTTCGTTTTAAAACTTATGGAAGGTTACTAATGGAGTACCTTCCCTTGGATAATCTAGGTGTTTTAGAAGGTTACTAGGAGGATCTTCGAGGTTTTGTAGTCGATAACCTTGGATATCACCATAGAATTCACTTACATCTCTTCAAGGGAGTCTGTAATTGACCCCGTATGCCAAAAAAAATATAGGCAGAAGTCTTCCCCCTTTAATTGTTCATAAAACTCATTTTAACTATTTTGTGTTTTCGGGTAAAATTAGAATTTTGTAATAGCCTGATATATTCATTTTTAGACATAGGAAAACTATATATTTTGGTATTTGTGCATTTATTTCACTTGAAGATCGTCTTTAAAACCTAAAATTGTCTTAGTGGTTTTTATTTCAGCCCACTTAGGTATAGATGTCTAGGGTTTCTTGGCTATTATTTCCATTTATAATTTGAAATTTTGTTTCTTATCTAAAACCCTAACTTTATCCATAATATTAGCCTTATTTTTACTGGTCAATGATTATTTTTTCAAGGGATAAAGTATTGTTGTTGTCATAACTTTTTTCATTGTTGCAATTTATCACATTTCAAACATGTTTTGCAACAACCCTTAGTCTTTTTCTTGATTTATAGTGTTTGGGGATCATCTTACGTCAAATATTGACTTGAAAAACATTCTAATTCTTCCATGGAGTTCCTCAAACCAAATTTGGAATTGACTTGTATTATCCACCTAAACCTTAATCTATTTGACAAATTTCATTGGTGGTATTTCAGGTAGATTCTTAGGAGGCCTTAGACTTGATTGTGTATGGCCTTAGGAGTCCTAAGTCATACTAGGTAATCCTCCCTTTTGTTGGATACAATCCTTTTCTAAAAAGAGGGAAGTTTTTTCCTAGGAGACAATGGTGATATCTTTGGATGTTCCACTAGTCTTGAAACCTTGTGAAGGATTGCACTAAGGTGCTAAATTGTATGGTAAACTTTTTGCACTGTTTTTGGGGTGAATTGAGACTTTCTCCTTGGAAATACAAATTTTATTCTTCAACCTTCATTGATGAGTATACATCAAATCCTACCCTAGTGTGCTCATCTAGTGACTCCACATGAAGAGAACCCATGAGTTGGAAATTCCAACCAAAGAACCTTTCATGGGTATGTCAATCCTCCAAATCTCTATAAAAGAAGAGTTTCCAAAGGTTCTCTTGTGATAAAAAAATATCTTCAATAATCCTATAGAAGTAACCCCAATGTATTTGAAAGCATGGTTTAGCAATGCCTAAAAGGCTCTTTACATGTCTGGAATCCAAGGTTACCCTCGTAACATGCCTGGTAAATTTGAGAAATGGTTACTGGAGTTTTATGGAAACAATGTCATTTCTACACAAAAAGACTTGTCATCATTTTAGGGTAAAATCATGAAGGTCTGTAACACTTTTGTGAGAATTGGGTCTCCAAAATTCCGAAAGACCCTTTTTCGGTTGAACTAATACTTCTTTTGGACGAAAGCCCTATTTTTTTGACCGAAAGTCCTATTGTTTCGGCTGAAACATGTTTCGGCCGAACCTTTGAATGCCAAATCGAACAATATCGTGACGATGCCCTCGATTTTCATGTACAATTTTAGCCGGATGGATGTTTTTCATCCGGTAACATCTTTTCGGACAAAATAATATTTTGGTCGAAAGAACGTTTCGGCCGAAAAAAGGTTTATATATTACCCACACATCGCGCCTGTAATAGATTTTGTGAATTGTTGAATAGGAGATAGTGTTAGGTGTTGGTGAATGTCTTAGTGATAGTGATTTGTGATAGGTGTTGGTGCACATATTGTTGGTTAGGTGATAGTGCTAGGTGAATGTCTTGGTGCTAGTGGACATCATTGATATGGGCGGTCATTGGAGAAGGGGGCGGACCTTGGTGCTATGGGCATTCAGTCCAGGTAATTTGATTTAATTTTAAATTTCAGATTTTAGTTTTTAAATTGTATAGTGTTAGGGTGTTGACAGGAATGTATTTGGCCCTGTCCATGTACAGGGAAAATCCCAAATATGGTTAGATAGTTAGTACTAAATAGTCAGTCTTAGTATTATTAGTCCTAGTATTAAATTGTTAGATTTAAAATTGTATAAAATTGTATAATAATTAGTTTTTGTATAAAATTGTATAACAGTTAGATTATTAAATTGTTAGATTTAATAATCTTTATATAATTGTATAAAATTGTATAATAGTTAGATTATTAAATTGTTAGATTTAAAATTGTATAATAGTTAGTCTTCGTATAAAATTGTTAGATTAGATTTTAGATTTTCAATTTTATAGTGTTAGAGTGTTGACAACGTCGTATTCGGCCCTCTTCATGTACAAGGACATGCCTGAATATTCGACCCTGTCCATGTACAGGGACATGCCTGAATTTGGCCCTGTCCCTGTACATGGACAGGGACAAATATGGACCTATTCATGTACAGGAACATGCCCAAATTCGGCCATGTCCTTGTACATGGACAGGGACAAATTCATGCCTATCCATGTACATGGACATGCTCGAATTATACCTTACATTACCATAATTATACCTCCAAAGAGTAAATATTGTTACGTCACCATGAGAGTGTAATCCATTTATATTTTAATAGTTTAATCTCAAATAGAGTTTTGGTTTTGGAATTAATTTTATATATGTTTAAGCACAAGCAGAGTTTACTGTTATTTTTTATAAAATTGAGTTTATATTTTAATCAGTTTAATATCAAATATATTTTTCATTTTGGCATTCATTATATATATGTTTACACAAGGGCAGAGTTTATTGTTATTTTTTATAAAACTCAGTTTATATGTTAATCAGTTTATATGAATGCAATCCTGGCCCATATATTTTTAGGAGGCGACATCCATGTACTCTAAACAATAATATTGTCCTATTTTAATATGTTACTTTATCTTCAAAATAAATTCATTTGAATAAAAAATATATAAATGTAATCCTTTCCTATATATTTGGTAGGCTACATCCATGTACAAACCAAACTTGATTTTCCACAATATGAATAGTATAAGATGGAGACAATAACTCTTATAAATTAATAATTTATGAACACAATAAGATGCATACACAATAGAGTAAAAACATAGACACAACAACACCTAGACCATATCAGACACAGACAAGTAGAGGTATCATATGTTTATCGGATGGGATGACAGGGACGAATCTGGCCCTATCCATGTATAGGGATAGGCTCGAATTCGATCCTGTCGTTGTACATGGACAGGGTCGAATATGGCCTTGTCCATCTACAGGGGTAGGCTTGGACCTCCTATAAATTAATAATTTATGAAAACAATAGGATGCAGACATAATAGATTAAAAACACAGACACAACAACACCTAGACCATATCGGACACAGACAAGTAGAAGTGTCATATGTGTATCGGATGGGATGACAGGGCCAAATTTGGCCCTGACCATGTACAGGGACAGACTTGTATTTGTGCCTGTCCCTATACATGGACATGGCCATATTTGGCCCTGTCCATGTACGGGGACATGCTCGAATTTGGGCATGTCCCTATACATGGACAGGGCCAAATATGGCCCTGCCCATGTACAGGGATAGGCCCGAACCTCCTATAAATTAATAATTTATGAACACAATAGGATGCAGACACAATAGAGTAAAAACACAGGCACAACAACACCTATACCATATCAGACAAAGACAAGTAGAGGTATGATATGTTTATCATATGGGATGACAGGGCCAAATTCGGCCCTGTCCATGTACAGGGTTGAATATGGCCTTGTCCATGTACAGAGAGAGGCTCGAATTTGGGCATGTCCCTGTACATGGACAGGGATGAATATGGTCATGTCCATGTACAGAGACATGCCTGAATGATACCTTACATTACCAGAATTATACCTCAAAAGAGTAAATACTGTTACATCACAGTCAGAGTGTAATAAGTTTATATTTTAATCAGTTAAATGTCAAATAGATTTTTGGTTTTGGCATTAATTATATATATGTTTATGCACCAATAGAGTATACTGTTATTTTTTATAAAATTAAGTTTATATTTTAATCAGTTTAATCTCAAATAGAGTTTTGGTTTTGTCATTAATTATATATATGTTTACGCAAGCGCATAGTTTATTGTTATTTTTTATAAAATTCAGTTTATATGTTAATCCGTTTATATGAATGCAATCATGGCCCATATATTTTTAGGAGGTGACATCCATGTACTCTAAACAAAAATATTGTCCCATTTTAATATGTTACTTTATCTTCAAAATAAATTCATTTGAATAAAAAATATATAAATGTAATCCTTGCCTATACATTTGGGAGGCTACATCCATGTACAAACCATACTTGATTTTCCACAATATGAATAGTATAGGATGGAGACAATACCTCCTATAAATTAATAATTTATGAACACAATAGGATGAAGACACAATAGAGTAAAAACACAGACACAACAACACCTAGACCAAATCATAAACAAACAAGTAGAGGTAGCATATGCTTATCGGATGGGATGACAGGGATAAATTCGGACATGTCCATGTATAGGTAAAAGCTTGAATTCAGGCATGTCCATGTATATGGACAAGGCCATATTCGACCTTCTCCATGTACAGAGACATTCCCAAATTTGGGCATATCCCTGTACATGGACAGGGTCGAATATGGCCCTGGCCATGTATAGAGACGGGCCCGAATTTGAGATGTCTCTGTACATGGATAGGGCCATATTTCGATCGATGTTGGTGCTAAAGGTGGGTAGACGTTGGTGCTACAAGTGTTTAGTTAAGAATAATTTTAAATTTTATGATTTAAATAGTTAGTGTTAGTATTAAATTGTTAGTTTTATTCATGAAAATGAAAAACAAATACAAACAAGTAGCCAACCAACCAACCAACCAATGAAAAAAACAACACCTAGAACATATCAGTCAAATAAAAGTAGAGGTATCATCTACTTATCGAATGGGATGACATGACTAAATATGGCTCTATCCATGTAAAGGGATAGGCCCAAATTCATACATGTTCCTGTACATGGATAGGGTTGTATTTGGCCATGTCCATGTACAGTGATAGGCCTAAATTTGGGCTTGTCCCTGTTCATGGACAAGGCCATGTTCAACTCTTCAGGCAGGTGGTCCAAGTAATTTATAGTTTAAAATTGTTGTACTATTATTTTTACTAGTTTAGAAGGTTGACGGGGTCGTATTTGGCTCTGTCCATATACAGGGACATGCCTGAATTGATCTGAGATGCATGATATTCACATGATTAAAATTGAGAATGACTCTCAAGGTCCCTAATGAAATACAAAATAATATTTAGAGGGTGCATTTCCCAACAACTACTCAAAAGATACATAATAGTTATAGCTTAGTATGTGTTTAAGTAGTTTCTCTCCCTCCCCTGTAACACCAGTTTATGGATCCTTCATATAAACATAGTTGCATGCAATTAATGCCTACTAAGTCAAATTAGGGATTATGGTTTACCAAATTGTATTTTTTCTATGAAATTAATAGTTGTCAAAGAACCACATAAGAATGAGTACAAAAACAGAGAGAATTTAAAACAATAAGGAAAATCGTATTGCTAATTAAATGTCATTTATATCACTCATTAAATGACATGCATAACCATACTAAACATTTACATTAAAGAACAACATATTTATAAAATAAATAACATCCATACTAGACTTTAATAATAGTTATATAGCACATTAATAACAATTATAGTATACATTAATATCATATGTACTTTTCCTATATAGAAAGTTGTAATATTCATTGAAAATGACAACCCAATTATTGCAAAAAACCAACCTTCATCAATGTTAGAATCTTCCTTACATTGTTTTCTAGCTAAACCTTGAAAACTACCTGCATTTAGACTATTATAAAATTTAAATAGATCTTATGGGTGCCATTATTCCCATCATATTCACACTTTTCTCACTTCCCTGTATAATTACAATAACTAAATGTAGTAAATTTCTATGATAAAAGCAGCCAATATTCCTAATAAATGAATCAAATGCCCCATTATAAATGCATCATAGTTTCCATTACAAATATACAACCTCTCTCTCTCATTAGTTGTGGTTCCTCTATCATAGATGCAGAACTTTCAGTCCTAAATATTGTCATTTATGATTTCACAAATCTACATAAGCAGATTCACCTAATAACTGTAGGCAAACCAACCCCAGTCATGGTTCGAAAGATGGAGACCCTCTGTTTGGATTGTGCTTTTCCAGTCTCATGGTTGTAAATGTGTTGAACCTACACATAATAGATCTAGCTAAACAATAATACAAACATTTTCAGAGAGAATTGGAGAAAGAAGAAGAAGGAGAGAAAGAATGAAAGAATTCTCATTAACCATTGAGAATAATGAATAATTTACAGATGATATACTCTGTATAAATCAATGAGTGTGCACTGGAGGAGAAACAATGCACCATGGTGGTGGTCTAGAGTGATCTGGACACACACTAGTAGTTACGGGAGTGAACTTCCACCTAGTCTAGTGTCTCAGGCAGTTACGGGAGTGAACTGCCACCTAGTTGAGTTAACTAGTCAACTAGTCTTCAGTTAACTGACTAAACAGAGAGTAGTGAGGAGTTAACTCAGGGAATCAAGGGTAATTCACCATTCTGGTGATGATACCAAGGCAAGGTCAAATTATCATGGTGATTATCCTAATGTTGCATGGTGACAAAAGCAATAAAGCATTTAAATCAACTCAACTAGTCAAACTGAAGTGTCAACTGAAAGAGAATATTCTCCAAGTGGAATATTCTCCCCTAACATATAGGAGAATGGATAATGACTAATTATCACTAATAAACAAGGAAAAGCCTTAGGAAAAAGAAATCTTAGGTGTGTGTGAAGTAACTCCAACACCCCCCTGAACATCACTAGGGTGAAAATAAAGAATGGGTCCCGACAACGAGGCCATGTTAGGTACCCAAATAAAAAATATACACTGAAAATAAAGTGAGGAAAGAGGGAAAACCTCATGGGAACCCCCCCCATCAAGGTACAATGTATGTAAAAAGAAGAACTACAGTTTCTAGACAACTATGTCCTTCACTCCAAGACAACTTTGTAGAGAATGAAACTTCTGCTCAATGAAGGTCTTGGTGAATATGTCTGTTGTCTGTTCTACTAAAGGACAGAACTGTAAGTCAATGATCCCCTTTTGTACTAAGTCTCGGATTTAGTGCATGTGGATCTCAATGTGCTTCATCCATGGCCTCTAACCTAGATCTCTGTAGAACTTTAGAGTGCTCTGACTGTCATAACAGATGAAGATTGACCGATGAAACTGAATGCCCAACTCAGTGACAAAATGTTGTAGCCACATACCCTGAATGGTTATGTTAACTACCCCTTTGTACTCTACCACGGCTGAAGATAGAGAAATGGCAGATTGCTTCTTACTCTACCAACATATAGGCCCATAACCACGACTGAGTGAGTAACATGATGTGGAATTGCGATCAATGTTATCGCCAGCCTATTCAGAATCAGTAAACTCGATGAGATATAATGTAGAGTCTGTTGCATAATGAATCCCAAAGGTGATGGTTCCCTGTATGTATTGAAGGATACACTTTGCAGCCTTCCAATGTAGCTCATGCAGCTCCTGCATGAACCTTGAAACTACGCCAACTGTATATTGTAAATTCTAACCTTGTACAATATCTACTGCAAACTAATATTCAGAAAAGAACAGAAAAGATACAATGGAAAATATAAACATTACACAGAGATTTTTCACCTGGAAACCCAAACCGGGAAAACCAACATATATTATATTCATACAATTGTGTTACATTGTTTACAATACAATATACATATAGGAGCTAGCGGCATCCAAAACCCTAACCCAATGATTTGGATTAGTCCAAAACCCTAATTCCTTAACCGGAAATAGAAAACCATCGGCAAAAAACCATGTGCCGAAAAACCACCTAATATCATGTGGTCCCGGAAATCTGTCGTCTCGGTAATATGTCTTCCTGGAAATATGTCGTCCCGGAAATATGTCGGCCTCGCGAAAATATGTCGGCTCGGCCCAGCGAAAATATGTTGGCCTAAAAAAAAAAAAATCGGGGGCGCTGCCCCCGAACCCCCTGCACGCCTGGCGCAGGTGCTCAGACACTGCTACTCGTATAAAGAATATAACACATACCCAACATTCTCCCACTTGTTGTTTTCTTTGCACACAGGGGGTTACAGGGTTACATAGTCAACAATCCAGGGCAACAATGCCCATGGATCCTCTACACCAAGAGAACTTCTCAGTGCTCACAGAT
>ML785163.1:13505-30671 GCA_009831015.1 Picea engelmannii
CTCCCCCATCGCTTTCCCTTAGAATAAGTACTCAATGCCTTGAAAAGATAGAATTTCATATAATAAGCCACTTCGAGGGGGAAACCTCCTTTTACACCACATAATGTTCAAGCACAAGATGATTCCAAATGAAAATGTCTCCTTGGTATATATAGGAGACTAGGAGGTACAATTACAACTAATGGACCCAAACCGCAATAAATAAAATAACATTACTAATGTAATATTCACTAATTAAGGGGTAATGTGCCACTATTTAGGGCTTAACATGCCCCTCCCATTCAAACAAGTGTTTTCCACAACGCTTGAGTAATTATGGATTCTTATGTATAAAAGACTCATCTTCCCAAGTGGAATATTCAGTAGGAAGTTTCCTCCACTTAATGAGATACTCTGAAATGGATCTATTCCTCAGCTGGCGAATTCTTGTGTCAGTGATGGCTTCAGGATCCAATATGATTTTTCCTTTCTCGTCAAGTTCTAGAAATATAGTTTGAATTGGGATCTTGTCACCTATAACCTTCTTTAAGCATGAAACATGGAAAACTAGGTGTACTCGTGAGGATGTAGGAAACTCCAATTTGTATGCCATAGTACCAATCTTTTGCAACACCTTATAAGGACCATAACACTTTGGTGATAGTTTATTATTCTTCTTGTATTGCTTGAGGGACATCTGTTTGTATGGTTGTAGTATTAAAAACACCCAATCCCCTACTTCAAAACTTCTTTCACTATGATGTTGATCTGCTTGTTGTTTCATGTGATTCTGTGCCATGGTCAGGTTGTCCTTTAAGATTTGGAGAACTTGTTGTTGATGCTCGATTTGATATTCCACTGCTTGAACCTTAGATTTTTCATTTAGAGAAGAAGTGATGGAAGGAGGGTGGTATCCATAGAGTTCCTGTTACACCTCAAAATTACTGACTTCGATAGTGTCGCAAGTGTCATCATTACAAGTGTTGTAAGTGTCACATATTGTCCGCAAGTGTCGCATCTTAACTACAAGTGTTTCAAGTGTCACAAACAATATACTGCCATATTTCCTATTTCGTGCCTCTAACGACATCACAAAGACACTTAAGACACCCCAAAGACTAGGTTTGAAGAAGAGAAGTCACTTGACAGGGAGTACAAACCTTTTGCCATGGAAAAAACACTCAAAAACTGAATTTTGGAGAGGAGCGCTTCCCTACCCACTGTCAGGGAGTGTTGGCACTCCCTGAGCCTCTTTGGGGGAGTGCTTGAGCACCCTGTGCACCCATTTGGGGGAGCATTACCCTTTTTTTAGCAAATTCTGGGTTTTTTGAGGCAAATAAGGGAAGAATCCCTCAATTCCTTAAGGTATTTGGATTCGAATAGATGGTCAAGGCATGATCTTAGGGGAGATCCTCAACTGAAGGAGAGGAATCCTCAACTCATCCCAAATATCTCTCAAGTGGTTGGACCTCTACAAGGTTATATAAGGAAGCCTTCTTATGGTGATAGGTACAATGGAGACTAGAGATTGACACCAAACTTATGATCCTATAAGTGGTATTGACAATGGAGATTGAGAATTACATCAAACTTATGATCTCATGAGTGAGATGTCATCAAATCAATCAGTGGAGATTACTTGAGCAAAGGGGTTGGACAAGGAGAACTGGAAGAAGCTATTGCACCTTCATTCAAAGGATTGTAAGTACTTTTACTTGTTCTCATTAATATAAACAATGCTTGGCCTGTTTCTTTTAAACTTATGCTTGTTTCATATGATTTTGTCTATAGTAGATGAATCTATGTTTGAGCTAATCTCAGTAGAGTAGGAAGACTTTTGTACCTTTGTTTGTCCTACAAGATCTATCAAGGATCTCAGGATCAAATCTCAGCCTGGACTTTGCAGGGATGAACGCCATTAACAAGGTACATATATTTCTCCTTCTCTTTCATTTATTAGCTTGAATAGATCTAAAAGGAAGTCGGTGTCCATGTTAAGCACTTTTCTGTCTTGGCCTTAGGAGTCTAGAGACCAAGAGGGAATCCACTTGTCCGCAGGGGGATTCACTTACAACAGAAATTGGCGACTCCACTGGGGAGGATACTCTGATTTTTGTTTCCATTCCCAGATCTTGTTTTGGCCCTTTTTTCGCTGATTTGATCTTCTCCATATTGTCCTTTTTATTCTTATATTTGTTTGATTGCTTCATTATGTCATCAGGATCACCCTTATTGACTGAATTTCCTTCATTTTTTGAGTTTCTGGGCTTTTTTCTGAGTTTTTGGAGTAGAGCGCTCCCCTCCTGTTGCTTTCAGAGTGCTACCACTCCCCTATAGCCTTACATAGACCACTAGAACTCTCTAGTGCCCATTACAACAAAGTGCTACCCCATTTTTGTGAGACATTCTCCAGAATTTTCATCTTCTGAAGCTATCTCTTAGTTTTGGCTTTTGCTCAAGGTCCCATACTTTTAGTCCATCTTGATATTGGCTTTCAAACACCCTTATTTATGAGAATTCATCCTCTTTTGTTTTGGATTTTGACATTTTCTTTCCTTTCCATTGAATTCTTTGCTGACCTAGAGTTAACTTGTTGTTTTTTGCTCCTTTATCCGACTGAGTGGAAAATTTTGTGAGGAAATCCAAAGGTCTATGATCATTTTCATTTGATATTTGAGGTCAAACTTCCATCATTTCTCTTTTGTTTGAGGTTTTTTGGTTCTTATTTGCAATTTGGTTATCTTTGTCCTTCTTGTCTATTTCACGACGAGAGTGTATTTTTTGTTTTGTGTGAGGTTTGCTTCTGACTGTTTAATCCTAAAGTCTGATTGACATTTAGAAGTATTACATCTGATTATCATTCACATATAAGCAAAAGGACATATTTTAGTGATTGGTTTGGATATTAGAAGGCATTTCTGAAATTTTTAGCATTGCATTGGATTTGATTGAGAAACAAATTGATTGAGGACATTGCATATTAGTGTTTGATAGTGAAAATGACTTTTCTCCTTCCCTTAAATAGCCATTCATCGAAAGAAATGATTGCTTATCATATTCTTGTGAATTTTTGGGAATTGAGTCATCATACCATCAGTTTCATTGTCATTCACCCTTTGAGTAAAGAACAACCATAAAATCAACGCTAATTAAAAATTATCTAGAACATTTTTGTTTTTAGGATCTTCCACCAACATTAGACTAGGATTAGCACTTTGGATTAGGTTGTGAGTACAACTCTCCAAAGTTTTCAAAACGAACATTAGCCTCCTGAGATAGGGAGAATCAAATAAAATTGTCGTATAGGATTTTTGGGATCCCCCTCTCACATAGGGGTTACGCACGAGGTCACATTCATGTGAGTTACGAAGATTATCCCTCCATGGTTCAACTATTTGTAGTGGTCAGATTGTATATTGGGGGTCACTTGAAGTTATACCCACGATTATGGGTGGGAGCCTCTCGAGTTGATTTAAGACTTGTTATCCTGCCCATACGTTCATATCGGACTGTCGACTGTACCCGCCCAGGGGTTGACTACGAGTTGGTGTACTTAGTTGCCATAATCCTTAGGTACTTACACGAGGTGACGGTGAAGGGAAGTCTCACTGTACCTGGAACATACATTGGTCAAACTCACTCGGGATCCTTGGAGGGTAAATCCACAATTACTACGTGGAAGCTTGCACCAAGTTGAAAGTTCATTAAGCAGGTCGCCATTGTAACTGTTCCACCATATCCTAGCCCCTTCTTGACTTGATCACGCGACGTTGGATTTCATCACCAACTAGTACGATCATCGAGAGAAGTTTTGTTTGCTTGGTTTTGATTCCTATATTTTGTTAGCGTATGTTGTCTCTTTTCATTAGTTGGCCTTAGGTTTTCAGCGTGTACTATTATTCTCCAAAATTGAGCCTCTAGACGATAAATGTCTTCGCCGATCATGTAGGATGCAAGGGCTTCCTCCAGAAGGCTACCAACCCTTACCTCCTAACGCTCTAGAAGACAACTATGGTGGAGAGGTAGAAAATCAATCTAACGCTGGGAGTGTTGTTGCTCCTCCGTTAGACAATTCAGAAGGTGCTTTGGTTACAGTTGAGAATCTCACTCCTCACACTACATCTGTGTCGACAATTCCTCTCGAACCACTTTTTATTTGTTAAGACTCTCTTGGGAACATCATAGATGAAGAGGTCCCACAGTTACCTGCGAGAGCTTTTACCGACACATATATGGGATCCACATAACCAACCTTTGGTGATGAGTATATGACTCCTGTTCATCCTACCACTGTAGTAGATACAAATTCCACACCTTCTCGTTCTGTATGGAGGACTTCATCGAGACGTGATCGCTATGAGAATTTTGAATGCTTTCGACAACCCTTCAATCCTGATAACCCTCCTGTTGAGAGTGGGCCATATGGTCAAACTATGAATCACCCCATCGATCAGGTCATTAACCCTACTGTTGTGTCAGCACAATTCTATCCTAATGCTAGAATCATCACCTCTACTCATTCCCAAGGCACTTCGATCCCTACCCTCGCTTTTACAAACTTTCACTCTACAGCTCCACATGTTCTGCATGATCCTGCTGGGACATCTTTTCACCCAAAAATGCAGACCCTTGCCAGCCAAATACAACCAACTGGAGAGAAACCACCATATGGTGGACCTATCCCTCCTGGAATACCACCATCCTATGGAGGGCCTACCCCTCCCGGGGGACAACCCCCTTTTCATGTTCTTCCCGAAGGGCAACCTCCCTTTGCTAGTCATACCCCGGTTGTTAATCCATCGTTGGAAGGGGGGAAACCTTCATCTGCTAGAAACCCTTCACAATCTTGGGGAGTATCTTCTAGAGGCACATTTACCCAACCCCACGTTGGGGGGCACTCATATCATAACCCACAAGGAGGAGTATCAAATCCTGTTCCTTCTGGACCATCTTATGGACAACCTTTTCTGGGGGGCATCCCAAACACCACCTGGAGTCCTCAAGGACAACAACCTTTTACTCCCCATGGGCCTTATGTGTATCCGCCTCCGGGATCTAGTCCTTACCCTCCTCAAGGGCACAATGTTCATCCTCTTTCTAGGCAAACAAATCACCCGACTTATAATGCTCAGAACAATCATGTTTCTCAGCCATCATTGAATCCTGTTTATCATGGTAAACAACAACCATATGTAGGAGGACCTACTGGTTACAACTATCCACCTAACCCAATTTATGGTCCTACTAGTGTTCTTATGCCACACAAATATCATCCGCAAATTAACTGACATCTACCTTTCCTTGTGACTCAGGATCTCCCAGACTTGTCTCGGTTAACCAATGATCCTATTTTTCATTCACCGGTTTGGCTAGTTATTACAGCTAAACTTCCTTTCGATATTCCAAAATTTGAAAGAAAATCTAGAGAAGATCCAAATAACCATGTGATGACTTTCCATTTGTGGTGTTCATCAAACTCCCTCATGGATTATTCTATACGTTTGCGTCTTTTCTAGCGAACACTTACGAGCTCAGTAGCAAAGTGGTATATTGAACTACCACATGATTCTTTCCATGATTTCAACTCCCTTTCCATGTATTTCCTCACACACTTTCAACTACCTATTCACTACGAGACGGGTACCGAACTCTTGACCTCCCTTAGTCAAACTGACTCTATCCATATCTCTGACCATATTCATGAGTGGAGATGACGACGAAGGATGATCAAGTTAATAATTCCTCACATATTATTGGCAGAATGGTTTACTAAATCACTTTTACCCCCGATCGCTCGCGATGTCGCTATGGGTGGCACAGTCACTGAGGAAGAAACCATTGCTCAGGCTCAGTACTTAGATTTGGTTTATTCCCAATCTGGTACTTTGTATGATTTTCTTCTAAATTCTACTCGAGCTAATACCAATCCATCCAAGCCGTCATCCTCATCTCATGCGGACGGTGTTATCGGTTCCGTCAAAAATCAATCTACTTCCCAATCGACCACACTCTCCTCTACCTCTCCCCAAAATCAGATCTCTAAGGTTAATGCAGTTCAATCTACCCCTTCACAACAATCCGGAGGTAAGAAGAAGACAAAAAATAAATCAAAAAATACTAATAACAATGAACAACCAAAAAATCAAGCTCAAACACCTGCTATCGAAAAGAAACCACAATGGAAACTGAAATTCCCGTGTATCATTTGTGGTGACGATCACTACACTTGATACTGTCCACATCGCAATGAAGTGGCCAAATGTTTCCATAGAAATTTACAACCCACTATGCTTACTCAGGATTTTCCACAACAACAATCCATGGTTTCTCAAAACCCCTCTCCTGGGGGCAGTTCTAACCATCCTCATGATGAGGCCTAGACAAGTGCACATATTTATATGTTTAATGGGATTAATTTGAACACTCACTCCAAGACATATGACACACCAGGTAACTCTGACAATGGAAAGGTTACTAGTGGTACTGGTACTTTACCAGATCCATCACCATCCTTCGTTAGTCCTCCATCGGTTAATCCTCCATCTGGACCACATCAGATTGAGAAACCTATGTTCGAATATATCTTACGTCCTCCTAAGAGCACTGTTTGTAAATATACCTTTAATCCTAGTTCATGTGCCTCCCAGAACTACAACATTGTTGAAGATTTGGCTTAGGCATCGTGTGCTATGTCTGCATTAGAAGTTCTACAACATTGCACTAGTCAACATAGAATGCTCTTGGACGCTATTGGCATTGTTGAGCCTGAGTCGTCCAACCATATCATGTTTAACCTGGACAATTATGTGTCTCGACTCTCCCACCAACTTGATTTCTAGGTTGATGTTGTTGTTCACAATCAACAAATCCACCGAACTATTCTGGATGAGGGAGCCTCAACTTGTGTCATGTCTTTAGCATGTTGGAAAGATTTAAAATCATTTGCACTTAACAAATCCCCAATGATTTTACGTGCCTTCGATGGGTGAGGTTTTCATCCCCATGGGATTTTACAGTCCCTGCCCATCGAATTGGGTGGCAAAACTGCCACTATTGATGTCGAGGTGGTCAATGCTCCCCTCGATTACAACCTGTTACTTGGAAGAAGTTGGTTTTATGCTATGACTGTTGTTGCCTC
This sequence comes from Picea engelmannii, assembly GCA_009831015.1. Classification (NCBI taxonomy): domain Eukaryota; kingdom Viridiplantae; phylum Streptophyta; class Pinopsida; order Pinales; family Pinaceae; genus Picea; species Picea engelmannii. The sequence goes on from ML785163.1 coordinate 20,623, forward strand.
GTCAGTCTTTTGATGTGTACAATTTCCTCATCAGGGAAAAATTGTCACTGTTGATCAGTTAGATTTCTGCATGACCGATGCTTACGCTCCCTCTACCAACAACATTCCTTTCTTGGGAGATCACAAGATCACGTATGAAATCATTGGTGTTGGCTTGTTTAAATATTCTAGCCTTATGGGTACCTTCCCTACACCACTTTCACCGACTACACATCATATTTCCACCGTTGATATGATTTCGACCACAAGTTATCAATCTTTGGAATCATCTGACCCTTGGATCGTATCTAGTCCGTTGGAATTCGACTCACTAGGTGACACTGTGCCACTTAGTCCAGCCGAAACATCATACATTGTTGTCCAATTCACTTCTCCCTCTTTGGATGACCAACATCTATTGGCACCCGACAATTATTCGATGCCATCACGGTTAAGTTCCTTGTCATCTGCGATCGACTACATTTTTCCAATTTTTCCCTCGGATGAATCTATTATGGAAATGGTGAGCATTGACAAGCCTCGGGATGATAACTATCATATATCCTCTTTTCTTCCCCCTCGTGAAGAAATTCGGGAAGATATACACTTTATCTCCCCTCCTGATGTCGATTTTCTATCGTCTCCCATGCCTTTGACTTCCGATGATTTGGATCTGATCGTTGACATGGTGATCTCTTCGGTAGGGCTATTGGAGCCTGATCTCCTTACCCCTATCGCAGCCCTCGATATGTGTTCCTTCCAGAGTGATTTTATTCCATCCAGTGAATATCTCTTGGAAGCCATGATCGAGTTTTGTTCCTTGACATGGTGTTCTTCCAGAACGTTATTATCTTGGAAGCCATGATCAAGATGAGTCGACGAGCATAGTTTCTCTTCTCTGTAGAAATCTTGTTTAAAAATGAAATGGAGGTCACGAGCATAGTTTCTCCTCTCTATGGAAAGCTCGTTAAAAAATGAAACAAAATCTTTGAGCATAGTTTTCCTCACTATAGCAAGCTCATTAAACAATGAAATAGAAATCTGGGGATTGAACCCGAAACCCTGAGCATGGTTATTTTTATGTGTCAAGCTCGTTAAAAAATGAAACAGTCACCTCTCTTGAACCTTCATTTCATCTACCCTTATCCTTTTTCTCCATCTAGTAGAGAAATTGGTGACAAACTCAAAGTCGGTGAATGAATTGAAGTTTGGAGGGCATGTCTCCAACCTTTGATGATCATTCTGGAGTTAATCCCCTAGCTTTCAAGCTAGGGGCATACCAATCTTAGTATTTGTTCTTTCTCGTGCTCGTAAATACATGAGAATGCAACCGGGTAGACTTTTATCACTTTTTCGGACCCGCATGGATATACGAAAAAGTAACCCCTTGGAGTCATATTTGAGATCTTTTTAGACTCTCTAAACATGAAAAGATTGCCAAGTGATCTTGCTTCCTTTCCCACTCGTTAAAATGTTTGAAAAAGCATCTTTCGAATGATAATTTATCTCTTTTTTGGCCTTGTGAGACTAACATTACGAAAAAGGACAACATTGGAGTAATCTTTAAGTTGTTTTCAGACTCTCTAAATATGAAAAACCACCGAGTTTACCTTCTATGGACTCGTTAAACAATCATACATTGAAGGGCCCATATGGGATCGAACCCTTACTTCTTCTAGTTCGTTAAACAAAGGAAGACGGACTTACCGAAGGTGAGTCATATCGAGCATACGTTACCCTCCTCAAGCTCATTAAATTAAAAAGAGGTACTCATCTATCTGGATGGCGGGAAAATTGAAAGAAGCAAGCCAAGCAGTTTTTGAGAACTCTACCAATAGCTCTTACGGTCCCCCTTGAACACGACACTTTGTCTTTGCACGCATTTTAATCCACTGAACCTCTGCACTAAGCCAATTCTTTGAATTTTCTTTTACTCCTTTGGGTCACCTGAAGAAAGTCATAGCATCCACTGCATTATCATTTTTTGGTCCATGTCGAGTTTCTGTTGTTGTGCCTCAGTGTTCAAGGGAAGTATTTTCCTCGAGATTCAACCATCACAAATATCTTGTTTCAATACTTGTGTCAGTCCATGTTCATGTGATCTACCAATTACATCTTTGTGTCCATTTCGTGTCGTTGATGGGGGATACATCAAGGCCCTCCCTCGATGAGTCTATTCCTGTCGACTTCAACACATTATACAGGAGTTAGACTTAGAAACTAGTTAGTACTTAGGGACCTGCATGCCTCAATGGTAGGCCTCCTCGCATCTGACAATGGATTTACATCATTGACCTTTGATCGGATGATTCCATGGATGTTCGACTTCATCTCATTCATTCACATTCGTTGGAATGTACTAGAGTACCTTGGGAATCATTGACATCAATGGTGATCTCCCTCGCGCTTGTTAACGGTTTACATCATTGACTAGTAATCAAGTGGTTTCTACCATGTTTGACATCAGGGCATCTATTCACATGGTTAGATTCGTACTACATCGGGATCAATAAGAATACCCTGGGTTGAGTTTTAACTCTTATGTATACTTTGCCCAGGTTGCGAAGGAATTCTCTTGAACTATGAAACATATACTGTTACATAGATCCACCTTTTATTGGTCGTGGCTATGTATTGTCATTTAGTAGATCCACTGTGTATTCTTTGTGGCTATGATCAGTTCAGGTCATGGGAGTATAGATCCACATTGTATCTTCAGTGGCTATACCTTTTGTCAATATAATTATGGGTCTGCAGTGTATTTTATGGTGGCCATACCTAAAAATTCTTTATCACTCAAGCATAGGTATGCCTACCATGGGTTTGAAACATGTCCTAATATTTGTTTGATGGTTGTGTGCATCTTTTTCCAGTTTCTCTACATCTATACCCTTTCTCGAAAAAGTCTACAAAGTACTTCAGTCATCATCGTCTTCTAACTTCGTACTTTAGGGGGAAATATGTTACCCCTCAAAATTACTCACTTCGATAGTGTCGCAAGTGTCATCATTACAAGTGTTGTAAGTGTCGCATCTTGTCCGCAAGTGTCACATCTTAACTACAAGTGTTGCAAGTTTCAAAAACAATATACTTCCATATTGCCTATGTCATGCCTCTAACGACATCACAAAGACACTTAAGACACCCCAAAGACTAGTTTTGAAGAAGAGAAGTCACTTGACAGGGAGTACAAACTTTTTGCCATGGAAAAAACACTCAAAAACTGAAATTTGGAGAGGACCGCTCCCCTACCCACTGTCAGGGAGTGATGGCACTCCCTGAGCCTCTTTGGGGAAGTGCTTGAGCACCCTGTGCACCCTTTTGGGGGAGCGCTATCCTTTTTTTATCAAATTATGGGTTTGTTGAGGCAAATAAGGGAAGAATCCCTCAATTCCTTAAGGTAGTTGGATTCAAATAGATGGTCAAGGAATGATCTTAGGGGAGATCCTCAACTGAAGGAGAGGAATCCTCAACTCATCCCAAATATATCTCAAGTGGTTGGACCTCTCCAAGGTTATATAAGGAGGCCTTATCATGGCGAAAGGTACAATGGAGACTAGAGATTGATACCAAACTTATGATCCTATAAGTGGCATCGACAATGGAGAATGAGAATTACATCAGACTTATGATCTCATGAGTGAGATGTCATCAAAGAAATCAGTGGAGATTACTTGAGCAAAGGGGTTGGACAAGGAGAACTCGAAGAAGCTATTTCACCTTCATTCAAAGGATTGTAAGTACTTTTACTTGTTCTCATTAATATAATCAATGCTTCGTCTGTTTCTTTCAAACTTATGTTTGTTTCATATGATTTTGTCTACAGTAGATGGATCTATGTTTGAGCTAATCTCAGTAGAGTAGGAAGTCTTTTGTACCTTTGTTTTTCCTACAGGATCTATCAGGGAGCTCATGATCAAATCTCAGCTTAGAATTTGCAGGGACGAGCGCCATTAACAAGGTACATATCTTTCTCCTTCTCTTTCATTTATAGCTTGATTAGATCTAAAAGGAAGTCAGTGTCCATGTTAAGCACTTTTCTGTCTTGGCCTTAGGAGTCTAGAGAACAAGAGGGAATCCACTTGTCCGCAGAGGGATTCACCTATAACAGTTCCATAAATCATGTCATTTTTTTTGCAGTATGAAAGGAAGTGTTATACCACCATTCTTCCAAGGGTAACCATTTGAACCATTGTGTTTGTTTATCGGAGACAAAGCAACGAAGGTATCCTTCCAAAAAATTGTTCACTATCTCGGTTTGTCCATCAGATTGAGGATGATAGGATGAGCTATGAGCCAATTGAGTACCCAAACAAGAAAATAATTATATCCAAAAATGTCTAGTGAAGATAGGATCTTTGTCACTTACAATAATAATTGGGATTCCATGTAGTTTATGAATTGTCTCTATGAATGCAGTGGCAATTGTACTAGATTTGAAGGGATGAGAGAGTGCACAAAAGTGTGTGTACTTGGTCAATATATCAATGATCAGCATGATGACACTCTTTCCTTCAAACTTCGGTAACCCTGTAATGAAATCCATGGAAACCTCTTCCCAACACTGACTTGGGATGGATAATGGTTGTAAAAGACGTAGGGTCTTAATTGTTTCCACCTTATTTTGTTGGAAAACCAAACATTCTATTATAAACCTTTGAACATCAATTTTAAGGCCATCCCAAAATATTTCCTTCTTCACCCTATGGTAGGTTTTCGAAAATCCTGAGTGCCCTCCTACCGGAGAGGTGTGCAATTCCAATAGTACCTTTTGTTTGAGTTGGGAGTTCTTACATAAATATAAGAGATATTTGTACCATAGTGAATCATTTTTCCATGTAAATGTATCTGATGCATTGGAATCTTGTTGCGACCTTTGAATGAGAGTCCCAACATTTTCGTCATTCTTTCATTCATCCCTCGCTTATATTATCTAATCGGGTTGGATGATCGAGATAGCACAAAGAAAGGCCTCAACATATTCATCCTTTCTTGAGAGTGCATCTGCCACAACATTTTTCTTCTCTTTTTCATAGATGATTTCAAAATCATAACCCAAAATCTTGGTCACCCATTTTTGTTGTTCTTCTAAAGATAGTCTTTGTTCCAAGAAGTATTTAAGACTATCATGATCTGTTTTTACCTTGAAGTGCCTACCTATTAGGTAAGGCGTAATTTCTTCAATGCATGTAGTATTGCCATCATTTCCTTCTCATAAATGGGTTTGTGTAAGTCCTTTCCCTTGAGTGGTTGACTTTCAAAATCTAGGGGCCTCCCTTCTTGCATTAGGACAACACCAATGTCATTTCCCGAGGCATCACATTCCATAATAAAGGTTTTTGTGAAGTCTGGTGTGGTCAAGACAGGAGCTTTACACATCACCTCTTCAAGTTTTTCAAAAGATTTAGTTTCCTCTGGAGTCCATGAAAATGCATCCTTCTTAGTTAGTGTCGTTAAAGGTGTTTCTATTCTCCCATAGTTTCGAACAAACTTGTGGTAGTAACCTGTCAAACCCAAAAATCCTCTAAGATTCTTCAATGTTTTGGGAATTGAATAGTCCATCATGGCCTTAATATTATTAGGGTCTACCTTGACACCTTCATGAGATACAATATGACCCAAATACTCTACCTCCTTCACCCCAAAGAAACATTTGGATGGTTTGGCATATAGTTGTTGCTCCTTTATTAGTTGTAGAACCCTGTCAACATGTCACACATGATCCTCCCAAGACTTTCTATAGATTACTATATCATCAAAAAATACTAACACAAATTTTCGAAGGAACGACTTGAAAATGGAATTCATCAACCCTTGGAATGTGAAAGGTGCATTTATAAGGCCAAAAGGCATGACCAAAAATTCATAATGGCCTTGATGAGTTCAGAATGCTATTTTTGGGATATCTTCTTCCTTCAATCTAATATGATGATACCCTACACAAAGATCCAACTTTGTGAAATAGATTGGTCCATGTACTTAATCTAACAATTCGTTAATGACAGGAATGGGAAACTTATCTTTAATAGTGATCTTTTTGAGCTCTCTATAATCTGGACACATATGCCATGAACCATCTTTCTTGAATACCATTACCACTGGTGCAGAGTAAGAACTTTGGCTAGGTCTAATATTGCCAGCCTCTAACATTTCTTCAACCATACGCTCAATTTCACTCTTCTGGGCATAAGGGTATCTTTACAGCATGATGTTAGGAGGAAAAATCCTAGGAATTAGGTGAATATCATGATCATGATTTCAAGTGGGTGGAAGACCTTTGGGAATATCTTCAAATACTTTGGAATGATTATCAATGATCCCTGGGAGATCTAGGGGAATATATGGCTTAGATGTTTGAACATCTAGTGAGCATAGTTGTACAATAACACCTTGATGCCCCTTTTTAAATAATTTTGTCATGCCATTAGAGCTTATCACCTTAATGGGTTTCCCAGTGATACCTCTTAACTCAATTTCTTTTCCTTCCAATGAAAATTTCATGAAAAGTTCTTGAAAATTAAAATCCATTGTTCCTAATGATTGTAACCATTGGATTCCTAGTACGACATCAACACCACCCATGGGTATAGCAATCATTGTACTATTCATTACATATTCCCCGATAGTAATATTTATCTTATTTAATTTTCCTGAGCAATTGACAGTTCCTCCATCTTCAATCATTACTTGAAACTATGGCACTGGATATACAAAGAAATTGAGAGCTTTGGCTAATTTATAGTGAATAAAATTATGAGTACTACCAAAATCAATTAGTACTATTACCCTTTTCTTTTTGATATATCCTTCAATCTTGAGGGTTTGAGGAGTTATAATTCCATCCAATGCATTACACAATATCGCGAGAGTCAACTCTTCAGAAGAAATCGCTTCTATGTTTTCATCTTGAGATGCTTCTTGTTCTTGTTCTTGTTCTTCTTCTTCTTCCTCTTCACAATATATATAGAATAATTTCTTCTCACCACACTTATGTCCCTTATTGTACTTGTTGTCACAATTAAAGCATAAATCTATTTCTTTTATTTCTTCCAATCGTTGAGGTGTCAACCTTGTAGGTTGAGATGTTTTAGAAGAAGGAGCATTATTCTCTCGATAGATGTTAGGATAGGAGAACCTCATATTGAATGTTATCCTTTAAAGTTCCTATGAATACACCAATAAATTGCTCATCTGGAATATCTATTACCTTTATATTCAATTTTTGGAAGTTATCAATGTGCTCTATAACTGAACCCTTTTGCTTGAGATTTATCAATTGGATAAAGAAGGTATTTCTCCTTGTATCCTCATAGTGTGCTATCATTTATTCCATGGAAATTTTCCAACTGACGAGTGATTTGAGAGAATAAAGCCATCGATACCATACAAATTGATTGGGTTCTAAATGTAAAGAAGCAATTTGTACCTTTTGTGTATCTGACACATTATGTAGATCAAATAATTTCTCCTTCTGAAGTATCCATGTGGTTGGATCCTTTCCATCAAACTTCCTCATATCGATCTTAGGAACGTGGTTGGTCTTCAACCCAAAGTTGGAGTTTATCCATTCTTAATTTATCTTACTTATGTCCTCATCATGAATTTCATGGGATAGATTTTCACTATCAGGTGTCCTCTCTATGAGGAAAATTTTCAATCCTTCAATGATCTCCCTTTTTAAACCATCCATCTTAGTATCTATTATTTCCTCCAATTTAGATTTAGTTGGACATACATGCCTTGGTGGATGCATACTGGATGAATATCTAGATTGTAGGAGATCTAAAAATGGGTATGGGTATAACCTGTTTGGAGGGGCAATCGATTGGATTAGAAAAAGACAGAATGTAGTGGCACTTTCAACTACATAACTGAATACATGGCATCCACACATGTAAGAAAGGAAGTTCAGGTATTGGGTTGGTACAACAACCATAGTGCAGTTTTTCTAGTGAAGAACCTGGCTTATCATTCAAAGACAAACCATATTGATATTCAATATCACTTTGTGAGAGACATGGTTGAAGAAAAGAAATTGTTTCCTAGGAAGGTGGACACTTTGAAGAATGTTGTAGATTCATTAACAAAATCTGCGAGAACTGAGAAGTTCTCTTGGTGTAGATGATCTATGGGCATTGTTGCTCTGGATAGTTGACTATGTAACCCTGTAACCCCTTGTATGAAAAGAAAACAACAAGTAGGATAATTTTGGGTATGTATTATATTCTTTGCCTTGGGAATCGTGTTACATTTTTTGCCACATTTTTTGTGTCGCCTCGATTTTTGTGTCCATTGTTGGGTGATTTTTCGGAACATGGTTTTATTTGATGGTTTTCTATTTCCAGTTAAGGAATTAGGGTTGTTGACTAATCCAGGTCATTGGGTTAGGGATTTGGATGCCTCTATTTCATATATGTATATTTTATTGTAAACAATGTATCACTATGAATGAATATAGAATATGCTAGTTTTCCCGGTTTGGGTTTCCAGGGGAAAAATCTCTATGTAATGTTTGTATTTTTCATTGTATCTTTTCTATTCTTTTACTGAAAATATGTTTGTAGTAAATAATTGTACAAGGTTAAACTTTACACCTCCCCCTGTCATTGCCATTACATAGGCTACAAAAAAAACTCTAGTTGGGTGAAGGGATTCGAGTTTAGAGCTAGTGTTTCCTCCAAAAATACAAATATTAGGGACAATATATGGTCGTATTATTTTGGGAAAATGTTTTTTTATGAAGGTGATTGAATATCTAGATAAGAGTTTCACATATTTAAATACATTTAATGATGCTAATATTTTAAGTCCTCGTCATTATTATGAAGAAATGGATAATAGAGACTCTCAAACAAAAATATGGTTGAAATGTTTATGTAAAAAATTTAGTGTTGGGGACTCAACTATTGTGGATATTGCTAAATTTCTAGGTGAAATGGATGAATTTATTTGTACTATTTATAAATGTTACCCAAAAAGGAATATGTTTAGACTGTGGGATCTATGTGGAGATGACTCTTAATGGTTTGAAGGCTTTCCCTATTTGGTGCAATTATAGCAATTTATTTTTATTATTCCATAAAGTATGACAATCTGTGAAATAGGCTTCTCAAAATTAAATACGATAAAAAATGATGATAGATCAAGACTTTCATTCAAGACATTGGATATGTTAATGTTTCTCTCTCTCAATGCACCTCATGCACTAAATGAGGTAGATCGAAATGCTATTGATGATGCATGGAAACAAATGAAACATAAAAAGCCTCTTCAACTAGGAAAATATATTCATATTTTCAATGACATAAACTCTAATGCTTTTGAAGAATATAGAATGAATGGAAGAAAAAAAATTCTTATTATTTTTTATTAGAATGTGTTAATTTATGTAAAATAACAATAATTATGTTGATACTGTGAATTTGAAAGAAAAATGTATTTATTAGTATCTACCTTTGAGTCTAGAACTATTGTAAATGGCTTACCATCATTTAGATTTTTTTCAAGTAAATCAAAACATTCATTGATATTTTACCCTAACTTTTATATAAAGCAATTTTAATAAGCCAATCAATATCTTTCTCCTATTATTTGGCCTCATATCAAGGTCATGTTAATTTTTCATGGCATGTGCTATGTTCCAAATTTAAAAATAACAAAACACTTAATGGTCTAGATTAATTCTACTCATGATTTAAATCTTTTTGTCATGATTTTGTTTATTACCTAACTCTAAATTCTCAACATTGAAGGTGCACTTGCCATGNNNGGGGGGGGGGGGGGGGGGTGAATCAGTTGTTACCGTGCTTAAACAATCATACTTCTTTTAAAACTCTTTGCTGAGACACTAAATGATGATCACAATAATGCAGGGAAATAAACAATGGAACATTCAGCATCAGTCACATATATGAGATACACAGAGATAGATATTTCCTGAGGAAACCCATACAGGGTAAAAACCTCCTTTTCTTTATATATGATAAGTAATAGTTACAATCTTTACAGTATCATACATATGAGCACCCACTCATAATGAGGCTACAACCTCAGTTTTGCAAGCTGCAACT
>ML785163.1:30771-63461 GCA_009831015.1 Picea engelmannii
CACATGTGCCTCAATTGCTTGAATCAGTCTGACACTTGTCACTCCCTGGTTGTGCCACGTGTCACTTTGCTGACGTGATCTGTTGACGTGTGTTGGATCGATGGTCCATATCTTATGCGTGTTTTAACGGCTGCGATCAAATCATGAACTCGCACATCGCGAAATCGGAGTTTCCGTTGTCATGAGTTCTTTTCATTTTGAAATCGCGATCCGCGATTCTCCGATGAATGAGATCAACGGTCCAGACCTCTTTTTTTCTTTAACGGCTGCGATCAGATCGCGAAATCAGAGTTTCCTTTGTCAAGTGTTCTTTGCATTTTGAAATCGCGATCCCCGATTCTCCGATGGCTTATCTCCCTCGCAGCTTCTGCATATCTGACAGCTGTCGAGGTTTTCTTCCAATCTGACGGCTTAGATCACTTCTTTTCTGCACTTAACTCCTGCGCTTAACATCTGCGCAGCTTCTCCCAATCCAACAGTTGTCGGGATTTCCGAGTGAGATCCGACGGTTCTCGGTCTCTTTCCTATTCTTCTTGCGCATATAAGACTGCTATTCCTCCTTGCGTATATAAGACTGCTATTCCTCCTGAGCTTAATTTCCTTTGTCTTTTGTTTTCCTGTCATCTTCACTGTTGTACTTGCCATCAATGAGAAGCATATGCTAAATGTTACACATTTCCAACACCATGACCTCCTTTGCAACTCTAAATTCTCAACATTGAAGGTGCACCTGCCATGAACTCCTTTGCACCTACCACATGGGCCTTTGTGATGCTACGAAACTCTAAATTCTCAACATTGAAGGTGCACCTTCCATGACCTCTTATCACGTACCACATGGCCTTTGTGGTGCTCACCACGACCTTGTCATGAAAGAGATTGAATCATCAACAAGGGATTTGTTGTGCTCACCACGTCCTTGTCATGCAAAATATTCCAACTCCATAATGTTGAGATGGTAACATCTTTGCTATGTTCCTATAACATCCTCGTGTAGATGATCTCATTTGGAGGGAAGAGGACATAGTGCATGGTATATATGTTTTTCCTCCCTCTTCCTGTACTTGTTTGTCCTCCTTGGAACGAGTCTTATCTAAACCTCGACTATCCATATTATTTAACGTATAGCTAGAAAAATAATAACAGGTGTGTACAGAGCCCCAACCCCAAGCACAGACATAACCCTTTATATATTTCCCCATAACGGGTCTTTCCAAGACAAGCCATCAATTGTGTTTATTTTTGGATCAATATTCCACAAGACCTCTAGACTTCAAATCAACAAACAAAACCGATGCTCATCCCCAAAGGTGCCTCTAAGTTACCATAAAGGTTCTACTTAAAGGGCCAATGATGAAAAAAAGCTTAAATAGAAACCATTCCACTCATTTTCATTATTTCCATATCACAAATATTGCACAGATCAGACATCTCTTTCATGTGACCTATGAACTAGAAGCTATGTCCATTATCAACATTGTGAAATTGCTTCAGTTTTATTTTTTCCTACATTCTGCATTTTGGCTTTAGCTAGATCTACACAACAACTTTGCATAGGCAAGTGTTCATTGTTTTCATTAATTTGGATTGCATTGGATGAAATTATATTAAATCATTAGTGAAAATTTCATATGTTTGGGTTTTAGAATTAACCTACAAGAGCGAGCAATCTCTAGATGCCAAAAAGTGGAGAACCCATAATGCTTGTTGATATTGACACATAGGCAAGAGGAGGATATTACTTGAATCTAAGGGAAAATGTAGGTTCCCCAATTCTCTAGGATGAGGTTGAATAAAGTGGTCCTCAATATCCCATTCAAATTCAATGACTCTGGCTACTTCAAGCGCCAGGTGAGATCAATGGGTGTGATTTTCTAGCAAAAGGCCACAATCACATGCTTCCTGGTTAGGTAATCAATCCTATACCACTTTTTGCACACCTGAGAGACCATGCATCAATCCTGGGGATCACTCACTCAAGGCCCATGGTTTCCTTTGAACAACTCTGATAATAATCTGATGTTGGGCTGAAACATTTCAAGCATTGGGAATGAATTTACAGAAGCTCTTCTAGCATTTTAGATGCTCATAAGTAATATCTACCTGTGCGGCCAATTGGATAAGGATCATAAGTTTGAGGAGTATCCATGTTTTATTAGCAATATTGCGTACACTATGGTGGCCAACCAATATTGCCTGCACTATGGTGGCTTGTATGTTTGTGGCCAGTTTGCTTGGCCTCTTATTTTTAAGCTATGTGTTCAAAATTGACAACATTTGATTTCATTTCAACTTTATATTGTTTGGCATCCTTCATCTCATGGGCTATTTCAATTTCTATAGGGTTATGTGCAGTCACCTTATCAATATGCATGCATATATAACAACAACAGTGAAGTACAAAACATCCCAATCCCAAATTCATTTCATTCAATCCTCTATTTATCTACCAGAACATATATAACACATAGAATATATCCATGTTCCCCTTAACATTGATGTACAATGCACATAGATTCGGTTTCTAAATTTCATGAAGAAACAATTTCAATGTATGAGAGTAAAGTTTTTTTGAGAATTATACCCTCTCTTGGGTTAAAACCTTATCTTTATCCATATCTTCCTTAAATTGTGATTTCATACAAATTTAAGTCACCAGATTCAAAAACATAAAACAGTTAGACAAAATCGTTGATAATATGTCAAGTAATAGTGTTAGTACAACCTTTCAAAATCATCTGCATCCCGATTCCTCTACCATGATTACACACATGTCAAACCATCCTCCTATATTGATCGCATCAAGGGTGGAATACTAAGAGTAGTTAGCTATATTGACAGGATGTGTAACTCTGTAATATTAATAAATTTTAAACAAATGAATTGTTTTATAAGTTTACATAAAACTTTATTTATTTAAAAAACTAAATAATGATATCTCTATTTTAATTATTCTATATGCTTATTAGATTTGATTAGAGATTCATATAAATCCATGATAATCATGTATTTTTTTGAACATTCATTTTAATCTTTAATTATTTGATTTAACCTTTATCAAAGCCAATTCAGGATCTGTTATGGGTTTATACATGCGTTCCATAGAATGAGCTTAATCTGGCTAACAAAAAATATGAATAGTAGTTGATGTTTTAAATAAATATATTTATAATACCTCTACTTAATGATCAAGTTCCAACCTCTTACTTAAGCGTGAAAAACACACATTTTGTTAAAAACAATTTGAAAGTGAAATATTACTGAAGTATCCATCATTAATATAGATGGCTCCCTTGAAGGATCACTGAAAATACAGGGGACTTCTCTACCATGATTTTTTTTCTAAAGCTGCTACAAGATCCCAAACCAACATGTAACCTTATCGAAGAAGAGGAAGCCTATATATTTAGAGCCTTCTTGAATGATTTTCCTACCCAAAAATCCATTGAAGATAAGAACCATCATTGGACCTGCACAAAAAATGAACTTTGCAACTTATAGTTGATTTGCACTCATGATAGCTAGAGAATAAACCCTAGATGTGCAGAAGGCAACATCCTTCTCTAGAATCACATGGTAAGACCCTCTCCTAGAGTGGTGTCAATCAACTATGGTGCATCGACATAGATGGATATCTTCGACAATTAAGTTGCCTTATTCTGTTGGCAAAGTGAACCTCAGAAAGTCACCTTGGCCCATTGGCAAGGCACACCTTGGATAGATAAATGCTTTGGCTTGTAGCAAGGCATAGTTCAAATGGTTGATGATCTTGGTCTATTGGCAAGACTTTCCATAGATAGGGTTGGGTGCACTTGTATACAAATAGGACACCCCATAGATGAACTACAACACTCCTATGGATGGAAAATGCACATCACAAATTGTGGCAAGTCAGATGCACCAATGGAGTTATATGGACTTGGCTAGAGGTAAATAAGGTTGTTTCAGGAAGCCTCATCTGTAACATGCACTTGACATAGATAACAAGTAGAATTAGAAAACTTGATGACTTGGATGCCTAGACTTATATGAATCGATGGAGTTAGGAAGTCCACAATTGAGGGTTGTGATTGATGGTCAAGGCACTTTCACACATAGGTTTCCACAAACTGCAACCATGGGTTGCACTCATCAAGTGTACTCCCTTAGATATGCATTTGTTGGGAACAAATGTAACAAATTCCTTTGACACACTTGGGTGCAATTGAATTGACTCGGATGAATTTTCCTTCAATGGACTTGAGATAGATTAGATGAGTTGGCCCACTTAGGAGAATTTGGGCTCACTTAGGAAATGATAAAAAGATAGGATGACCTCGGTGGCCTCGAGACAACCTGGCAAATAGGGCGAATCAGAAAGATGGAATGATCTAAGAAGATGAGACAACTTGAGTGAACCCAACACAGTCTCGAACAACGCAAGGAAACAAGTCAATTGGCAAGTCAACGAAGATGAGAAATTCATCTCAAGGACACTTGGGTCCACCTTGGATGGATGGGGCTTGCTAGGGCATACAAGCAAGTGGATACAAGAGCTCACAGAACAAGGAGTACAAGGAGTTATGTGATTGTACCAACTTGTTCAAGGTTGGGCATAATGGAATGACTTGTAATGCCTTACTAAGACAAAGAGTGGAACAAGACTTGTAGGAGACAAGCTTGTGGAAGCTTCTTAGCATTGGTTTATACAAGATTGTTGGGAAAATTGAGATGAAGGTTGTTTGTCTTTATTTCTATGTACTTTTGTAACTAGGTTGTACATAGTTAGTTGTGATGCCCCCATTGTATCATGTAAACATTCTCTTTATAATAAAGTGTTTAGGCACCTTCCTAGGGTGCTAGGCATCATACTTGTGTTGTGTATTGTGGATTCTTTATTGTATATTGGATGTGTGTGTTCCTTTGATATTGTTAAATTGGCTAAGTGTAATATTGTCTAAATGTTGTATTGTTAAATGATGTTGCTATTCTCTTGGGGAATCCACTTTTCTCATCAAGAGTATACTAGCATCATTACATTTGGGCAATCCATCTCACCTTTTGAGTGGATTAGCTTGGGATTCTTTCACCATTTCTTTCAAGTTTTCAAAGTTGTAAGAAGAGCTCAAATTGTGGGGGTCTAAGGAACGATCGCCCGACCTGAAGAAGACCTAGCCGCCGGCCCTGCCCTACGCCCCTGGCAGCAGGCCAGCGATTCCATCGCTGCTCCAGAAGATCCCTCAGACGACCTGTCAGATCGGAGTCCCTGCACTTTTGGGAGCTAGTCTGTGTCCCTGTGGATGTAGAGCTTCAGCAGAGCCTCACCAATGGACTCCAGCGGGGGCTCTGCTCCTCCTCTCATCCTGCCTATGGAGATCTCAGCCTTTAAAGCACTGATTGCTGCAACACCTAAGCGCCCTCTAACGGCCAGCCAACAGAAGTTCATCAAGAAACTAGATTCGATCCCCACGGTTGCTCTTCCTGAAGAAGAGACATGCAAAGCTACACTGAACCTCGCTGAGAGAGGGCTAATCGACCAGTTCACTGGCCTCTGGCCGTCCCCAAAGACGGTAGAGGATTGGACCCAAAGAAACTGGTCACCCTTAATTAAAGAGGGAGTCAAGAGTTATTTTGTGGGCAAGGGGTTCTTCATATTCGTCTTCGAAAACCCGGAAGACAGAGGTTTAATTTTCAGAAATGGCCCTTACTTCATGGGTCCACAAGGATTGTACTTAAAAAAATGGTCTCATGACTTCGATCCCACTCGGGATGTGCCCTCTGCTGTACCAGTATGGGTGCGCCTCCCTCATCTGCCTCTTCACTGCTGGAACAAAAAAACCTTCCAGATCATTGGCAATGCGCTCGGGAAATACATAGATCAAGCAGCAAGGAAAGACCAGTTCTCATGCGCTCGAATCTGCGTCGAAGTCGATCTAGAAGAGGGTCTACCTGAATCAATTAAGCTCTTTGTTGCTGGGTGGACCCACATCCAGGAATTGGATTACGAGCAACTCCCTTTCAAATGCAAATACTGCCATGGCCATGGCCACTTCGCCAAGCACTGCAAGAAAAAAGCAGAGGATCAAATAGACAATACAAAAGAGGATCAATGGACAGTAGTACAAAAGAATGCCCATCAAAAAAAGGGAAATGGAAAAAGACATGCCGCAGGAGGTCTAGGCAGCGCCAAGAACATTCAAGAAAAGGATGCAACACCGAAGGAATCAGAAAACACACAGAACAACTCAGTAGGAGCAACTAAGGAAAACCAGGTGCAAACAGAAGACCCCCCACTCAACAAAGAAGGGGGAGCAGCTAAGCAGGTAGAGGCCTCACAAGGCATCCCGCCCAATCCCTCTTATGCTTAAATAACAAAGAAAAAACATGTGGAAAGTGATGGCTCTTCAGAGGATGAAACCTTTGAGCGCCCCTCCAAAAGAGAAGGCAGGAAATCCCGCAAAGAATTAAGGGAAGAGGAAGCAGAGAGACTCAAAGTACAAGGAAGCCAATCCACCATAGAAATGTCCATGGGCAGAAACACCAGATCAAGGCCTACAAAGGTAGGCCCTTCCCCCTCCTCTTAAGTAAAACATGAAGCTCACCTATTGGAATTGCAGAGGACTAGGGAACGCCTCCAAAGCTGAAGCAGTCATGGACCTCCAGAAAATAGAACCTTCAGATATCCTCATGCTCCAAGAGACAAAGATAGAGGACCGAAAGCTATTAGACATCAGCAAATCAAAGTGGAAGAAGAGTGTTGGCATAGTAGTAAGTTCAAGGGGCTCCTTCGGAGGGCTAGAAACTCTTTGGACAAAAGATGCATTTTTGCTCAACAAAGCTCATGAAACCCAACACTGGATCTACACGGAGCTGACACATTATGCAAGTAAGCTGACTATTTCCTTATTTAACCTTTATGTTCCTGTCATTTATTCTGAAAAATGAGAATGTTGGGCTACTCTCTCAGCATTTTTAGATCAGCACAACCCAAGCAACATCATCCTAGCAGGTGACCTAAATATAGTTCTGAAATCAAAAGAGAAAAGAGGTGGATCCAATAGCAGAGACCCGATGCTGACCTTTGTGGAAGAACTTCAGCAACACTGGGATATTTTAGACTTTAGCCCCATTCGCGGCCTCTACACTTGGTCCAATAATAGAACTGGGACAGAGCATATATCTGCTCGTCTGGATCAATTTCTGGTCCAAGGCTCCCTCATTATGGACAAAAAGATAATCAAAACAAAAATTTTACCCAAGCTGACTTCTGACCACAAGCCGATCCAGTTGCTCCTTGAGGAAGAAGAAGATATCGGGCCCCTACCTTTCTGCTTCAGCCCCTTATGGATAGAGAGAGAAGGCTTTTACGAAACTGTCAAAGAAGCGTGGGCCAAACCATTCTCAGGTTCCTCAAGCTTCGTGTGGGAACAAAAATTGAAGGCTACTAAACAAGCTTTGAAGGAGTGGATAAAGAAACCAGCCCCTACTCCAAACAACACAAGAAAAGAAGCAGTGAACAAATTGGAGACCTTGCAAACAGAAATGGAAATCAAAGAGATTACAGCGGAACTTTTGGAACAAGAAATAAAAGCCCAGTCCTCAACATACCAATCCTTCCGAAAAGAAGAAGAGTATTGGAGAATCAAGTCCAGGAGTTTGTGGTTAAAGGCAGGGGATCAGAACACTGCCTTCTTCCACAGACAATATAGAGCATGACTGTCAAGGAATCACATCTCAGAAATAAAGACAATAGAGGGCCAGGTCAGCAAAGGCTTCAACCAAATCAAAGCTGCAGTGGACAGCCACTTCGGAAATCTGTTTAGTGAAGGAACCCAGGCCACCGAAGGAGAAATTGCAGACTTTCTCAACAATATTCCTCATCTAGTCAGATCTGAAGACAATTCTGCCCTTGTCAGAGAAGTAACAGAGGAGGAAATCATTAAAGTCATTTGGTCCATGGGCTCAGATAAGGCTCCCGGCCCGGACGGATTCATGATTCATTTCTACAAAGTTTGCTGGAACATTATCAAAAGAGACCTTCAAAAAATGATAAAGGGGTTCATGAGTAAAGCAAAGATCGGCAGAGGAATCAACTCCACTTATCTTGCATTAATTCCCAAGGAATCCAATCCAGAATCTTTTGCCAGATTCAGACCCATTTCACTGTGCAACGCATCTTATAAAATTCTGGCCAAATTGTTAGCAAGCAGGATCAAGCCTATGCTCAAGAGGTTGATCTCCAACCCTCAAGGAGGCTTCGTGGAAGGCAGAAACATTCTCGACAATGTCATTCAGGTCCAGGAGACTCTCCACTCCAGCAAAAAGCGAAATGAGAAAGGTATGTTGATTAAACTAGATATGGCAAACGCATTTGATCATGTCAATCGTTCTTTCCTCCTAAAGGTCCTCCTTGCCTTCAGTTTCTCGCCTCATTTTGTTCAGCTGATAAAGATCTGCATTGACAATCCTTGGATTGCACCCCTTGTCAATGGCCGACCCTCTAATTTTTTTCAAGCTCGGAGAGGCATCAGGCAGGGCTGCCCCCTCTCTCCCTTCCTGTATATCCTAATGGCTGACACTCTCAGTAGAAAACTCTCAGCTGAAAGATTAGTTGGCTCCCTTCCTGGTCTAAAATCCTCTGCAGATGTTGTTCCTCTAAACCACTCTCTCTTTGCAGATGACTCTTTGCTCCTTGGAGGTGCTTCCCCCAGAATAGCTAAAGCATTTGACTCTGTCCTCAAAAGCTACTATAGAGTCTCTGGCGCCCTTATCAATGAAAGAAAGAGTGAAATCTATAGCTGGAACACAGGACAACAAGAGCTCAATGATATCACGAATATCCTGGGGTTCAGAGGTCATGCCTGCTGGGAACGGATTAAATATCTTGGCCTCCCCATAACAAATGGAGGCAACAGAAGGTCGCTCTGGACGGACATCATTGGCAAAATAAAATCAAATATTGCAGCTATGGGCGGTTATTGGTTAACCACCACAGGGAAAGTTATATTAATCAAATCGCAGCTAGCCACGCTCCCAATTTATCAATCGGCATTTTTGTTTGCTCCCAGGAACATAATGGAACAGATTGCAAAATTATTAAGGGACTTTCACTGGCAAGGAGGGAAAGGAAATGAAAATAAAATGCACTTAGCGAGCTGGGAGTTGGTCCGGCGTCCAATTGCAGAGGGAGGCCTTCAAATCCGCGACCCTTCACTCGTCAATCTAGCGATGGGAGGAAAAATTCTTTGGCAAATGGCTCATGAGCCCAAACACCCTGTCAGCACTACACTCCTATCCAAATATGCACGAAATTCTTCATACCGAAATCTGCAATTCGACCCCACAGTCAACAACATGCTAGCTTGGAAGTTATGCTGTAAAAGTAGCACTTTTTTCAACAAATCTCTGTACAAAGTGCCAGGTAATGGTAAGCGCACTTATATCTGGCAGGACAGAATAATGGGGACAGACCCACTGGAGGCGAATCAAGATATAGCTAATATCAGAGATTGGCTAATTCGTGCAGGCAAAATCAGACTTTATGATATCTCGATGTGGGATCGCCGGGGAGACTGGGTCGGCTGGGACCTGAACGGCATTCCGGAATGGCTAACTCACCAAAAAAATCTCCTTGTTGATTTGTTGGAAGTCTCCACCCCTGAAAATCGCCATACGAAGGACAGCTGGGCCTGGGGACTGTCAGACACTTATACCACAGCAGCTGGATACAAATCTCTTTAGATTACAAAGGACAACAGTCGCCCTCCTACCTTCTTGAAATTAGCTTGGGACAATCTAGCTCTCCCAAAAGTGAATTTCTTCTTCTGGACGCTGGTGCAAAATAAACTACTTACAGGAGACAATCTAGAGAAAAGGAAAATTGCAGGGCCTCATAGGTGTGAGTTATGCAGAAACAACTCTGAAACAGCCCAACACTTATTCCTGGAGTGCAAGTTTGCCAAGGAAGTTTGGAGACTTTCCCTTCTGGACCTGCAAATTCCAGCCTTTCCTCAGAGCACAGTTGATGCATGGTTCGTCTCTTGGATCAATATCTACCCTCATGACATTCCTATCAAATCCTTCTGGCGAAAAATATGGACAGAAGTCCCCAAATTCGTTTGTTGGCAGCTATGGTTGGCTGGTAATGATCAAATCTTCAATGGACATACACGCTCCCCTCTTTAGGTTGCAGTCAAAGCTAAAGCACTCCTCTTGGAAACTGCCCAACATCAGTACTTCAACGAAGATCCTTTGCTCCGTCCTGAAGAAAAGAGATGGCTCAGCCCGTTGGAGCCCTCCCCTCGCAAACTCCTCCTCACTCTTCAAACAGAAAATCCAGAGTGGAGAATAAGAAAAACCGAGGACAGCTTCACAAACTGGTGGAAGAACAAAAAACTCACCACAATTTTTTTTTGACGGGGCCTCCAAAGGAAATCCCGGGAACGCTGGCGCTAGAGGGGTCATCTACTCTTCGGATGGGACCTTAAGAGACTGCTTCTGCTAGGGGCTAGGCCAAAAGACCAACAACCAGGCAGAAATTTTTGGCCTCCTCAGAGCATGCCTAATAGCAAGAGAAAAGGGAGATAAAGACCTCCAAGTCTTTGGAGATTCAGAGCTCCTTATAAAAAAATTAAATACGGAGGATCTCTTCAACAACGCTAGTCTCAATAAAATGTTGGGCAGATTGAAAAGAATCCTTCACGAATTCACTTCCTACAAGTTTTATCACATCCTTAGGAATCTGAATGGAGAAGCGGACCAGATGGCAAACAAAGGATGTACCCTCACAAAAGGGCAGATTTTTATCAACGATGATATCAGCTACCAAATCCCTTGAAAAGATTGTAACTCTGAAGCTGAAAACGATGGCTATCTTCTATGTAAATGGGGCTACCTAGGCAAAGACCCCTCCTCCCTTTTTCAAACAAATAAATAATATAACCGTTACAGTTAAAAAAAAAAAAAAAATGTTGTATTGTTAAACTATTTTGAGGTTGTGGTTGGACACATGCCTATGTTCTTGTTGGATGAACTGAGTGTGTTAGGCTTGGTTAAGCATCTAACTTGTTATAGCCTGAGGAAACATTATGGGAAGACCTTAAGTAAAGAGGTGTATTCTAGTTGTATTAGGTGCACGTTGGCCAAGCCACTGCAGTCAAAGCAAGGTAGTAATGCATAACCACAAATGTTGGAACTACTTGGATGCACCAAGTGACAAAAAAATGTAGGAATATTGTAGCTTTGCGAAACTAGTGTGACACACTCTTTCACCATTGAGGAAACAACTTTCTATAGAATCACACTCTTTCTTAATTTAGACAATAAATTGTCTACATATTACACAAGCCAAGAATTATAAATTGTCTACAAACTAAACAAAGCCAAGACTTATGTTGATTCTTGGGATAGTAGTTTATATATTTATAAGTTATCGAGTTATTCCATTTGATATGTAAATATCTATATTCTTTTTTTTCAAAAGCTTTAATTAACCTAATTTATAACCATGTTTCTTTAAACTCACTTATTTAAAGGAGCCGGGACTTGTTTTGCAATTCTCTTTATTTATTAATTTTTATTATTAAAATTTTACAAATTTTTCATTTAATTATTGTTAATTTTAATTTTTAACTAAGTAAAAATTTAAAAATAATAATATTTAATTTTTAAATATTTTAATTAAAAAATTTAATTATTTTTTTAATATTAAATGATTATATGTTTTTTCAAATTGAAATTAAAACCAGTCATTCAAATTTTATCACAGGACAGTCTTATAATTACATAGCAGAATTCTTTGTTTCAATTAATATCTTTCATGACAATGTCCAATACAACATAATTATTTTTATAACTTGTCGTTTTCAAAGATTGAATGATTCTATGCTCTTCAAATTCAACATAATTATTTTTATAACTTCTCATTTTTCAAAGATTGAATGATTATATGATGTTCTTTCAAATTGAAATTAAAAATCACATACCAATCAGCAAAATTCTTTCAATTAATTATTTTTATTACTTCTCATTTTTCAAAGATTGAATGATTATATGATCTGCTCTTCAAATTGAAATTAAAAATCATACACCAATCAGCAAAATTCTTTCAATTACTTTTATAATTAGTCACATAGGAATCAGCAAAATTCTTTCAATTCTTTTTATAATTTTCAAAGATTGAATGATTATATGCTCTTGAAATTGAATTAAAACTCACATGAGAATCTTGTGATTGCACAGCAAAATTCTTTAAATTGAAATTAAAACTCACATGCCAATCTTGTGATTGCACTGCAAAATTCTTTCAATTAGCATCTTTCACGGCAATGTCGAGTCCGACAGGCCTCGCCAAAGACAACCGACATTCTGCATTTCACAATATTACTGTGGCGAGGGGTCGATGCGAAATTCCCGAGGCCTCGCCGCGCGCCTATCGTACACAGCATATTGTGCTATAAAGCAGTCCAGGTACACTGCAACTCAATTCGCTGAAGCATATTCATGGGCGACGCCGCGTCGGTATAGGGCAACAGTTATTAATATTGACTGCAAAGAGAGTACTGAAACACATGGGTTTGAGGCCCGCCAAACAGTCTCCCATATCTATCAATAATTTGAGTCCTGCGATAACATTGTCGATGGCCAGTACAATTAACACCCACTTAAATCCTGGATTCTTTCCGGAAGTGAAAATCGAACTTGCACAGCAATTTCCAGGAACTTGCACTATCACGGACTCACGGGCCATTTCTTGTGCCTATTTATTTCGCTCATGGAAGCCAATGTGCCCTCACCACAAGCATTTTGGAATACAGAAAAGGATCGTTCAAGGCTCGGTAATCTAATTTTATCTTCTAGAATAATAGCAGACGCGGCTACTCTTCATCGGCTATCAAAATGAAGGTATATTATAAGTATCTCTTAATCTATTCCAGTTTTGTTGTTGGGTTAATGATTTGAAGATTCAACATCATATACATGATTAACCATTATTTGGACGTGCAGAAAGTAGTTTTGAAATCGAATATGGAGGATGAGAGAAGCAAGAGAAGAGCCATGAAGGCCATTGCAGGAGTTGGAGGTATGAATCTAGATTCTCAATTCTCTCGCTGTTTACAATAAATAATAATAATAATAATTTATTTTTAAGGTCACCTCCAAGTCAGACACTAAATTGGTGTATGAGATCTTCTTCGTCCAGTCATTTGATTGGTAAAGTTTAAGGAGGTATACATATCCTATCTCATCTGGATTTGAACTTGTCATGTTCTTAATCATTAGGCCCACTCAGGCTGTAAATAATCTATTTTGAAGGTCACGGCCAAGCCACACCAAACTGATGTATAAGACTCCTTGTTTGTGGTGCCCCTTGTATTCTTTGTTTCAATATATGATTTAGGTTTACTAATACAGCCAATTCTCTGTTTCAGTGGACTCTATTGTGGTGGACATGAAAGAGGGAAAAATAACTGTGATCGGAGAAGCAGATCCCGTGTGGCTCACAACAAAACTAAGGAAAATGGGGTTCAGAGCAGAGTTACTGAGCGTCGGTCCTGCCAAAGAAGAGAAGAAGGAAGAGAAAAAAGAGAACCCTGCCAAGGATGAGAAGAAGGAGGCCGAGAAGAAAAAACAGGAGGATGAAAAGAAGGCCGCCGAGAAGAAAAAGCAGGAGGATGAAAAGAAGGACGCCGAGAAGAAAAAGCTGGATAAGAAGGCTGCAGAGTCAGCTGCAACTCCCACAGTTAATGTGTATCATGTGCATCCCAATGGTTTTGAGCATTATAATGAGGGATATACTGTTGTACAAGAAGAGTATCCTAGTAGCTGTACCATCTCATGATAATTTAATAACAGCTTCAATCTGAATGCTAAGTTTTCTATGGTTCTCATAGCCACTGAGGGATGTATTGAACTTATGCGTTGTCAAACACTCCACAAAATAATTCGTGAATATTTATATGTACGCTACAGTTGAAATTAAGCAGTGTTTAAAAATTCCACAAAATAATTCTTACCTGAATATTTATAAACTTGAAATTTGGCACTGTTAAAAATCCCACAAACTAAACTTTGATCTGTATGGCTTCGCCTATGTATGATAAAGTTGAAATCTGGCTTTGTTAAAGGACCCAGCAAACAAATTTTGTATGGAAAAATGCAGCTCGTTTAAAAGTTAAAATTCATTCATGTTGCAGTATATGACTTCGTAAAGGAAAATATATAGACGATCAAGTGTATGTGCTCCTGGGCATGAACTACCATACAGCTTTTAAAGGACTATTATGATATTAATATTTAAATATTTAGAGATATGATCACTGATCAGTAACCATATTCTTTGTTTTTTTGTTGTACTCTGGAAAAGAGTGGGATAAGAAATTGAAAAAGAAATTCTGACTATTGCGGTAGATGATGGAAAGAGACATGATTGAAGTAGAGATGATAGCTGACCAAAGTTATATAACGTCTTTCAAAATAAAATCAAGTGCCCCAAATTCATATTATGATATTAATACTTAGAAATATGATCACTGATCAATAACCATATTCTTTGTTTTCTTGTTGTACTCTGGAAAAGAGTGGAATAAGAAATTCTGATTATTGCTGTAGATGATGGAAAGAGACGTGATTGAAGTAGAGAGAATAGCTGACCAAAAGTTATGTAACATCTTTCAAAATAAAATCAAGTACCCCAAATTCATATTAGGTCTTCCAAATTAAATCAAGTTTTATTTCAAATCAAAATAGGAAAGCTCTCTTCACATTTTCACAAATATCTTGGTCGTTTTTCACAACACTTTGATAAACACATTTGTAAATCAAATATTTTTAAAATTATTTTGTAAAACAAGAAACAAAGACATGTAAGTTTTAACAAATAAAATAAGATATTAAGACATTTATAAGTTTTAACAAATAAAATTAGTAATAATATTGATATTCATAAGTTTTAACAAAGTATTGTTGTTTATTTCTTATTCTTAAAATATGTTTTAATGTAGTAATTAGGGATACTCCAAAACATATTTTAATGTAGTAGTTGTTTATTATATTCATGTAAAGCATTTCTGAATCACTTCATTTAATCCATCTCCATTATTATGGAAGATAAAAAAAAATAAATTAGGATATGCTTTCCATTCCTCACCACAATTAAGAAAAATCTCAACTTCACTTTAAAGGGTATCTAGGGTATCCAATAGCCACATGCATTAGCAGAAAGATTGAGAGTATCCTAAGATAGTAAATCTATATATATATATGTAAGAAACAACTTTCACTTATTTGCATAAACAAAATGAATCCATACAACACCTTCACCTACCAATGTCTTGATTTATTGAAGTTAGGTTTAAGTATAACAAATTTTAGTTAAACTTATTATCTTATGTTATAGAGCTCGATTATGATTTATAATTTTTTTAGATAAGTTTATACGATGTTGGAACCTATGGTATTTTAGCAAAATCATTTTGTGAGAAAGTGGTCTGATCTATTTAGGGAGTCGATCGAGTGGATCCATCTAGGAAAATGGATTTGGCATTATCTACTTTGATCACATAGATCCACATTATATGAAAAAATATGGGGTGTGATCTTAGAGGATTTTTATTTACTAACTAAACTTATATAGAGAGTATCTTATAGATTAGTATCACATCATTTATTTGGCTATGCTCATTGTGGGGGTTTATACTTTCTAACTAAAACCATATATCTAGAGTATATTATAGATTGGTATCACACCATTTATTTGGGTATGCTCATTGTGATTAAGTGTTGAATAGTCCATAAACACCACTACTACTCTTGGAATATCTATTTTTCACTTATATTATTTATTCTTGTTTCAACATGGTATTAAAGATGTTTTGTTATCAAGGTTTTACAAAATGTGTAAATAAGTTTCATGAACCTAATGGTCTTGAAGAAAATATAATAACCTCTCTAATGATGTATTGGCCTACTATTATGGCTTGACAATATGATGAAATGAAGAGACCTTGTTTATTATTAGTTGAGTTCAATCATTGTGCCCTAGTCCATGACACATTTGGAGTGATTATTTGGTGGTGAGATCGTGGATCCATTGAGATTATTTTCTCTAGTGATTTTTGTAAAAAGCAATGACCAAAGCCTTCTAGTTGACCTGTTAAATGCAACAATGATGATTGGGCTATCGTTTCACAAATTAAATGTCAATTCCAAGGGAGCTATTTGTTTGAGTGATGATATACAAAATTTTGATAGAACATTGATAGAAATATGTGGTGTGTGCAATTTTACTATGTCTACTAGCTCATGCTCATGTTATTACATGCACTAACCACACCACTTATCCATAGAGATTGATCTCTATAAAAGTGGACTTCAGATCAATTTTTTTAATGATAAAACATATTTATGGTGAACCCAATGTAAAGAGGATATCCTTGTAGAGATTCAAGCACATTGCTTGTGGTCGATTTACACATTGTTCATAATAGGACTCAAATCAACTTACTCAAGCTGGTTACAATGTGCATTGGAGAGCATGTAGATTGGAGTCTCGATCCATGTCTTCTGCATTATCAATCAAAATAATTAATTATTATTAGAGTATGGTAATTACTCCTGCTAGTTGTAGAAGAATTTGATTGACCAAGTATGCATAGATTAATTAGTTGGGTGATTAGTTGATTTTCTCCTTTTCTATTTATAGAAGTTGTTATTCAGTTTTTAGTCTTTTACCGTATCAAATCTCTAGGGTTAGTCAAATATCTATTATAGAGCATCTATTTAATAATGAGAAGGGAGAGCCATGCCCCATGAGTTTTCGAGTGTTTTTTTTCATATTTGTCTTTGTGTATCAGATTGACATGGTATCAGAGCAGTTCTGTAAGACTCTTCATAGAGTGGAGAGAAGATAGATAATTAATACAGATAGATAGTTGAAGACACAGATCCGAGGAGACAATATTTGTAGAAATTGGGTGAAATAAAAATTGATAGAGTTTGTTGTTTGTTGAGGAAAGATGCCATTTTTGCAAACCCTTGCCGCTGGATTAAAAAGGGTCATCGCCACTGTAAGTTTTTTTTAATCTAGGTGACTTACATTTTTGAGGAATTTATTTCAAGGGCCATGGAGAAAGAATATCATTAGGTTTTGTCATTTAAGATTCATTTAAAATTATTAATTGAAGATTTATTTAAAGAATTGGTTTAGTTGTGTGATTGTAAAAGTAATTGTGGTTCTAGAGAATTTGAAGTTACTTTTCAAAGTGATAATTACCTTGGTTTCATTTTGTAAAAGTAAAAATATTTTGTAAAGGAAAAAAAAAAGACGACATATTTAAAAAAAAAGAGGAAAAAAGGAGGTTGGTTTAAAATAAAAGGGTGAAGATATTTTTGTAATTATTTCACTAAAAAACTATAGTTGATGGAAAAATTATCTAGAGTTATGAATATGGATTTGTTGAGGCCTCCTATTTTCATTATTCAAAATTATGATTTTTTGGTCATTAGGATGAGAGACAAACTACATAAACATGGTTTATGGGAAATTGTTTTGAGTGGGTTTGAAGAAATTCTAAATCAAGCAACCTATAGGGCCATGACACAATATCAAATGGATCAACTTATAGCCAATAGGAAGGATGATGCATCATCATTGTCTCTCATTCAACAAGGCCTAGATGAGAACATTCTTCCAAAAATTGCATCGAAAACTAGATGCAAAGAAGCTTGGGATATTATGAAGATGACATACAGTGAAAAGGGGAGAAACACCCATCAACATCAAGATGAGTTACAAAACGTTACAGTTGTTGATAAAATGGCCATCATAACAAAATAAGTTTTTGAATTTTCCAAAGATCCAAACATTAAGACTACATTTGTTGCAAAGAAATTTGTTGAAGAAATTGCAGAAGAAAAATGTGATGTTGTAAAAGATGCAGAAGAAAAACATGGTGAAGAAATTGAAGTAGAAGAAGAAAATGAAATTGTGTTTGTAGTTGTAGAAAAATGTCAAGAGAATTTAGCAGCTTGATGAATGTTGAGTTTGATTACAAGGAAGAATTAGCATTTCTCAAGGAATAGATCACAAATCCCCGGTAGGATAAAGATGAAACTAGATATGGAAAATATTCAGTAGAAGAATGAAAAAAAAAAAATGTAGTCATCAGAATTGTTGAAGCTTTTGCAATAGTGGAAGAGAAGATGGAAGAAAATGAAAATGTTGTTAAAACAGATGCTTAGTCAGTAGTAGTTGAAGTAGAAATAGATGTAGAATAAGAGACGAATGAAGAAATTAAAGAAGATGTGAAATATTAAAGAAGAAGGATAGAGTAAAGAAGAATATGATGCAGAAGAAAAGGTATGCAAAATATAAATTTTGGAGCAAAAGAAAGAAAAATCTCACAGAGCATACAGTAAGTTGCACCAGCATGCAAAAGTAAAGGATGCAAAACAAGTTTTCAAGTGTTGTAAAACTATACGAGACTGATCTAGGTGGATATCAGTGGCCACCCACCTCTTCCAATTGGATCACATACAATTTTCATCTTGGCAGTTTTTTTCTATATTTTCGGGTCCTAATCTTTCGGGGTCATTTTGAGGCCCTAAACAACAATTTTTGGGGCCACCACAATCACACTTTAGGAGGAGTTAGAGTGTGATGGAAAAATGTGTATTCCTCAGATAGATCTTTCCAATGGGGTATCGTGCACCTAAAACATACATTGTATGCAAAAATTACAACCTTCGGAAGTTGATGTACCAACTTACCCCATTGGGGCCCACATGACTTTTGGTGCTTCATCTCCTAGGGTTAGGTTTTTGGATGTCTATGGTTTTCTAATTACTTATTGATGCTAAAAAGGCCTGGAGGCCTCATTTTAATGTGTTCATACAAATGTGCATAGTCGTCATATCTATTCTTAGGGATTAGCTACCACTATTCAAGTAAGATTGTTTCATTATGCATTTTACAGTTTTCAACAGATTTCTTTATTGAAAATAAGTTAAGTTTCATTGTATATCTATTATTCTTCATTTTATATATTTGTTAATGCTATAGATTTTTGTTTCATTTCGTTCTTCTCATAAATCTAGATTAGTTGTATCTGACTAGTTTGCTCTTCATTTGTTTCTCTGTGCATGTCCCTAGCGAGGTCAGGGTATAAGCAGTTGGGACTCGAACCAATTGAGACTTTTCAATATCGTCCATGTTGAACTCAACAAATTCTCATGGGGGAATAAAATAGAGACGATGGGGTAGGAGATCCCTTCAAAGGTACAACTTCCCATTTGAGGAAAGAAAGGTACCAAACAATTCCATAGTTTACCAATTTCTTCCATACCTTGTGCACCAACATGGGTATCAAAGACTCTACGTGACATCTGGCGCTTAAGTATCATAGTGTTCTGCATAGATACATCTAGATATAAATGGAGTTTCTAGACATCTCGTCCTTAGGAGTGACCTATTTATATGTTGTCAAAATTGAGAAGAATCTTAAACAAAAGATGCGACAATTTGGGTCCATGAACTTATTAGAAGAAGCAGGGAAAAGGAAGTGCCAACCCGTAGAACAAAGGACAAAGAAAGGATGGGAAGCCTCGGGACAATCAGTCTAAGTCAAAAAAAAAAAAGGACAATCGAAAGACAAATAAATACATTGGGAAGTGGTGCAAGTTCCATAAGATCCCCTAGCATAACACCGTTGAATGTTGCTCAAATAAGTGATCGATGGCCAAGGTGAAAGCTAATGAATCGTATGTGGGTTTTGACTTTGAGTCAAAACCAGAAAAAGGGAGACAAATCACTGATGTAGAACCCATTGCCACCATTGCTACCACCAAGATCCATTCTAGTGAACCTGATGAACCAGAGGAAGGTGAGCGCCCCTTTCATTCACAGATGTGGGTGAAGGGTACTTCGCTTCACTTCATCATTGATAGAAATAGACATAAGAAACACATCTCAGTGGAGGTCATCTAGTGGTTGTCTCTTCCGACAACACTGCACCCACAACCATACATCATTGGATTGCTTCACCAAGGGAGCGATCTGTGCGTTAGCCAACAATGTTGCCTACCCTACAACATCAACCCCTTCAAAGATTAGTTATTGTGTGATGTCACCCCCCTTGAATTTTATGATGTTATTTTGGGAAAACCTTATTTACGGAAACATCATGATGTATATGAGTCTACGCCTCATAGTGTTATTATTACTTTGGAAAGGAAATTCTATAGGATGCTCGAGGTAGTCCCACCTACTTCCATTTCCTTGATCTCTGCCAACAAATGCAGGAATTTCATCTCTCATACCAGAAAGTTTGTCTTCTTCGTGATTCGTACTCAAAGTGAGAGGAAGGTTGTATCCACATCAATGGTGCAAGGTACCGGATCTATTATAATCGCATGAAATAGAAATATTGCAGAGAATAACAATGAAACAACACAACAAATGAAGCCACAACACAAAAATAATACCTCTATTGATAGGAAACCATGTTCACTTGCCTCTTCAAGGGGGAAAACTCCAACAGAGTAGTGATCTGCTACAATAATTCTCAAGAAAAAACTTCTCATACCCTCTACTCCTATTTATACTAAATCTATATATCCAAAAGAACAATCTAGAGGAAGATACTTCTAGAAGCGGAAGCTTCTATTAGGTCTTCTTACATTTGACTTATTCTTCCTTATTGCTACGCCTTATTAATATTGACCTTTATTACATGAAATTATATTATTCTAACTATGTGAGGGGTTAGGGAGGTTAGGTTCCTAACATGCCCTCCCCCTTGAAGAACAACCTCATCCTCAATGGTTAAGATGAGGAAATTATTGTAGAATGGTGGCCGACTCCTAGGTGGCATCTTCTCGAGTTGTATCTTTCCATTGAACTAACACTTCCTTGATGGTACACGGATGGAGATGATGCTCTCGCTGGTCCAAGACTACTTGTGGCTACAACCAAATGGAACCTTCTTCATCCAACTCAGGGAGACTAGTTTGAGTTTGGCACTTAGTTCCAATCACCTTCTTTAAGCAGGAGACATGAAAAAAAAGATGGATCTTTGATTGAATGGGTAGATATAACTGGTAGGCCATCGATCCCACTCACTTGAGCATGGTATAAGGACCATAAAATTTGGGAGAAAGATTCTAATAATGTTCATCTTTGTGTGAATTATGCTTATAAGGTTGTAGTCGAAGAAACGCCTTGTCCCCTTCAGCAAATTGTCATTCAGAATGACCGTGATCTCCTTTTTTCTTCATGTGATTCTAATCCATGGCCAAATTATCTTTGAGGGCACGAAGAATACCCTCTCCGAATGTAATATTTTTTTCAACCTCCTGAACCTTCAAAACCCTTGGCATGTATGCGAGAACCAATGGTTTCTTTTGGCCATAGACTACTTCAAAAGGAGTCATGTGAGTAGATGTATGATAAGATGTGTTGTACCACCATTCAGCTAGGGGTAACCACTGAGCCCACCAATTCTGCCTCTTAGATGCAAAACACCTCAAATATGTTTCCAAACACTTGTTGACAACTTTAGTTTGACAATTTGTCTGGGTGTGATAGGCGGTGGTGACATGAAATTGGGTGCCCTATAGCTTGAACAATTCGTGCCAAAAATTGTTGGTGAAAGTGGGATCTGTGTCAAAAAAAATAGAATTAGGCATGCCATTAATCTTGAAGATATTATCCATGAAGATTTGAGCCACTGTGGATGGGGTGAATGGGTGTTTAAGAGAAAAAAAATGAGCATATTTGGAAAGATGAAGGACGACCACCATGATGACTAACTTATTTCTCGATTTAGGTAAGACAACAATGAAATCCATAGAAATATCTCTCCAAATAGCAGGGGAAATTGGAAGAAACTGGAGTGTTCTTGGAGCTTTGATTGTTTCTCCCTCGTTGCGTTGATAGACCTCACATTCAAACACAAAGGTGTGAGTGTATTCTTTTATACCATCCCAGAAAAAATAATGTTTTCCCCATTCATAGGTTTTGGTAAAATATGAATGGCCAACTATGGGTGAAGCATGAAGCTCAGAAAGCACCATGGATTTGAGTTGTGATTTATTGCATAAATACAAATGGTCTTTGAAGAGAATCGCTTCATGGTTCCAAGAGAACCTTGGAGAAGTTGGAGAATTGTATTGCAATTTGTTGATCATGCTAGAAATTTTGGGGTCTTGTAGCCATTCCTAACGAACAACTTGGATGCAATATGTTATAATGAAGGAGAGGGAGAAAAGGGACCCATCTTCTTCATATTTCCTAAAAAGAGCATCCTCCACTACATTTTCCTTTCTCTTCTTGTAAATTATCTCATACTCATATCAAAATAGCTTGGTCACCCATCTTTGTTGCTCCAATGATGAAATTCATTGTTCCAGAAAATACTTGAGACTCTGATGATCATTTTTTATTTGGAAGTGTTGACCCAATAAATAAGGATGCTAGAGATCCACAACATGTAGAATAACTAACATTCCCTTTTCATAAATGGATTGTCCCAAATGTCTCTTTGAAATTTGTCTTCTAGTGAAGGCCAAAGGCCTGACATATTGCATGAGGAAAACCCAAATTCCTTTCCCAGAAGCATCACATTCCAATATGAATATCTTTGTGAAGTATGGAAGTGCTAGTACAGGGGTCACACACATAGCATATTTCAAATCTTGGAAGGGGTGAAATGCATCTGGAGTCCAAGTGAAATCTTCTTTTTAAGGAGAGAAGTGAGTGGAGTTGCAATGTTTCCATAATTTTGAACAAACTTTCTATAATAGCCCGTTAAACCCAGAAAAGCACACAAGATCTTAAGATTTTTAGGGTGAGGAAATCCTGCATAGCTTCAATTTTCTTAGGATCCAACCGGACACCATCCTTGCCTACAATATGACCTAGGTATTCCAATTATGAGGATCCAAAGAATACTTTAGATTGTTTGAGGAAATGTTGGTGCTTAAAGAGTAGATGGAGAACTTGATTCACATGGAAGAGATGGGTTGTCAAAGTTTTACTGCGTATGAGAATATAATGAAATAAAACTAATAAAAAATGATGGAGAAAAGGACGAAAGACATGATTCCTAAGAATTTGGAAAGTGGAGGGAGCATTACACAAGCCAAAAGGGCATTATTGGGAAATCATAGTGACCGTCGTAAGTTTGAAATGAATTCTTGGGAATGTCTTCTTCTTTCATACAGATCTGGTGGTAGCCAGAATGTATATCAATTTTGGTGAAGTATTGAGCACCACTTAATTCATCTAAGAGGTCATCAATGACAGGAATGGGGAATTTGTGTTTGATTGTGAGTTTGTTGAGGGCATGAAAATCATGACACATGTGCTAAGTACCTTCTTACTTGAGTACCATGACCACATGGGAAGAATAGGGGATGGTTCTAGGATGGATAACACTTGCTTCTAGCAATGCATGAACAATTTTCTCAATTTCATTCTTTTGGGCAAAGGGATGACGATAAGGGAAAACATTGGAAGGAATACTTCCAGGTATGAGAGGAATTGAATTTTCATGAACTCCATGTGAAGGGATGCACAAAATGTTACCAGAGATGATATATTGGAGGTAGGGATGCACAGAAGGTGTCTCAATAGCATGAATGGAGTGGACTTTGGAAATAATTCCATAATGACCCTTTTTGAGGAGATTTTCCATGCGATGGGAACTGATGATCTCAGGGGAGCCTGTTGTGATTCCTTGGAACTTATATTGTTGTCCCTCCCATTGGAATTGCATGGTTAAGTCCTTAAAATCCATGAGAATGGGACTAATATTGCGTAACCATTCGATACTAAGAACAATGTCACAACCACCCATTTCTATAGAAAAAATATGGGATTTTAGGTGATATTGACCAATTTGGAGCCGCACATTTTCACATCGTACGCCATATTTCACGGAACCTCCATTGGCAAGCATGATTTGAAAATTATTGACGACACATATGTAACAATTGAATTCTTGGGAAATGTGACAATACATAAAATTATGGGTGCTACCACTGTCCATAAGGATTATGACTTTCCTATTTTTAATGTAACCAATTAATTTGAGATTCTAGGGAGTAGAGAAGCTAGTAAGGGAATTAAGTGAAATCATCGAGTCAACTTCTGGTGGATCAGAGGGTGGGGTCAGATCAGAGAGCGGTCGTAGTTCCTGCATAGGTGAAACAATGTCCTTGTCTTCAAAAATATCCTCAGTCACATCAATACACATATTATTTTCCTCACCCCTATGCCCTGGAAAATATTTTTCATCACAATTATAATAAATACCCTTGAGTTGACATTCAACCATTTCGACCCTAGTTAATTTCTAGATGTCGAGGAGAGTTGTAGGAGTGGAAAAATTGGTGGGTTTAGGACGAGGAGGAAAGGATGGTTTGTGGATATGGGAGGAGACAATATGTTGTGCTTCATTGGATCATTGAGTAGCTTCCAACCAAGTCTGGGGGTATGCCATGAGAACATGGGAACATATTTCATATTTTATGCCATTAATAAATAATTCCTCGAAGAAACCATCTGGCATGCCATCCATTCTAAAATCCAAGTGCTCAAATGCAACAATAAAGTATTCCACTATCTCAGTCTGCTTCAACTTGGTCAAACAGCCTAAATGGTGGGTGTCGAAGTCAAAGAGGTCATAAATCTTTTGCACAAACTATGTCCAAGAAATATACCCTTGGTGGGCCTTTTTTTTCCATTTCCACCATTTCCATCATTCTGGATCCAGATGGAGGATACCATAGAAAAGTTTAGCTAAATCATCAGTAATGCCATGCAAAGAAAAATAATGTTCCATTTGGGTTACCCAGCCTGTGGGATCTAATCCATCAAATTTGTTCACCTCAATTCTAGGAGGTAGGAGGTTTCGAGAAAAGTGGGTAGTATGAGGAACTTGGTAATGGGAAGAGTCATGGTCATCCTAATAGGATGGTTGTTTAGAAGATGAAGCGTTCGGGGAATGAACCATGAAGTGTTAAAGTGTGGATTTGAGGTATTTGAAGTCTTTGATGTGGGCACATTGGTCGTGGAGGGTTTGAATAGTGGAATTGATTGATCTAATATTGGCATTGATATTCTTGATGTATTCCTGGTTCTATAGGTTGTCAACAACCAATTTATTGAGTTCTTGGGCTCAGGTGTTGGCCATTTGGAAAAATGGGCAGGCAAATGGGACAAGGGGGCCATAAGGGGTCGAAAGGGGTGGGCAGGACCATGGATAAGAAGGGTGTAAAATGATAGGTACCATTGTGATCAAGGAAAAAAGTGGAATCCAATGGGATAGGGGCCAAATAGGTGCCAGAAAAATGGTCAGGACCACAAAAGAAATTGTGTTTAAAATGATAGGTACCACTAGAATCATGGAGAAGAGAGGAATCCAATGGGAGAGGTCCCAATTAAGTGTTATGGTGGGACCACTATACTTGTTTTTTTTTTACTCATGTGGAGTTATAATCCAATATGAAGAATATTGTAGTGTTGAAATGCCCAAATTATTAACAAGAAGAAATGGGTAGTAATTTCTCAACCAAAATGTAGGAAGAAATTTTTCACAACACCAGATCTTTTATGTTTTTTTTTTGGTTTCCATCCCAAGGGTTAGGGTATTCAGGGTTTCTGTAGACAAGGGTTTCCCTATTCTATATCTCTCTTATATACATGCGTGGTCCAATAGTAGTGCTCAGCTAAATATCTTAGGAAACCAAATAAGGAGGATAGACCATGCCCTTAGCCATACTACCCGACTACCCAGGTACTATAGAGTATCTTCTCCAGTGTTTTTCTTGGTGGCACTATAAAATTCAAGAAGTTGATCGATTTATTTATGGAGGGATTGAGGAGCTCTAGGTCGATCTATATACATGTATTTTCTGATGCGCTACCACTCGAAGGGGTATCAACAAGGGTTACAAGGGTGGCCAACAATGTGCACTTAAGTACCACTTATTGTTCTTGCATGTATTCTTCCACAACCGTGGGTTTATGTGTTGAACAATAGATCTTTGTAGCTTCAAGACGTCGAAATATGTCTCTACCCTAAAAAAAATAGCCCACAATTTTCAGCTAAGAAAAGTGCTTTGATACCACTTGTAAGGTACCAGATCTATTATAATAGCATGAAAAAGAAATATTGTAGAGAATAACAATGGAACAACACAATAGGCATGAAGCTGGTCGAACGAGCGTGTGATTAGGTCATGCGTTCCTGCGCTCCTGGACCTCCCACAGGCCGTCGGCCCTGTGGCCCTCCCGACCCCTCCTCCCTCCATCAAAGCTACAACAAGCTCCATAGGCTCCATGGCGGCTCCCTCACCCTCTTCTCAGAAGAAAGGCATCCCTCCTATTGTTGCTGTGGCGGCGGCCCCTCCAATCATGGCTCCCCTTCATGGTTGCGCTCCCCCAGGAGCTTCGCTCACGCCGTTCAAATCATCAAAGCACAGAGATGTCCCTCCTAGTGCGACTGCGGCGGTGGATTCTGGCCTCCCCTTTTTGGCTGCGGCTCTCTCTTCCGGGCTGCCCTCTAATGCAAGCATGGCCCCTGGTGCTCCAGCAGACGAGATCTCGTTAGTTCTGGCCCCCTCCTTTAAAGAGGTGGCCTCTCGCCAGAGATTTCCCTCTGGTATGCATGCAATGGGCCCTGAGGCTGCCTCTCATCAAGGTCGACCAACCGGGTTACATGCAGCAGTTCCAGAAGCCCCTGCAGTCTTAGTTCAAATTCCAAAGGAATCCCTAACTCATGCTT
The DNA here is from genome assembly GCA_009831015.1 of Picea engelmannii. NCBI lineage: Eukaryota > Viridiplantae > Streptophyta > Pinopsida > Pinales > Pinaceae > Picea > Picea engelmannii. The sequence goes on from ML785163.1 coordinate 57,537, forward strand.
TCCATTACAGCAAGCACGCACTAGTATGCAGGTTTAACGGTTATTGGCCTAATCTGTTGGATCTGCTCGCATGGATCTCTTCCAAATGGTACCCGCTTTTAGAGGGAGAAGTCATCACCTACCCTTGTGCAAAGGGGTTTTTTATAGCAATTTTCGAATCGACAAGAGACAGAGACAAAGTGTTTAACGTCAGGACGTGGTTTTGGGGCAGAGCAGGGCTGTCCATGCAACCATGGACCCCTGTCTTCGATCCATCCACAAACTGTATCTCTTCAGCTCCAGTCTGGGTGAGACTTCCATACTTTCCCCTGCATTTCTGGGGGGATGAGTCTCTTAAGGCGATTGGCAATGGCCTCGGCAAGCTCCTCTGCAGAAGTCCGAACTCAAAGCCAGCCTGCTCCACCTTCACTCGAATTTGTGTTGAAATGTATTTCTCCAAAGGTTTTCCAGCTGAAATAATTCTTCAAGGTAAGGAATTTTCCAGGACCCAAATTCTCGACTATGAGAATCTCATCTTCAGGTGTAGGAACTTCTTTGAAACGGGGCACTTAGCCTGCAGCTGTGGAAAACAACCCGAGAAAAAAAGGTCGTCCAAAAACCAAAGACCAACTTCGTGGATGGGGGCACCATCAGAACCGTGCATTGAAAGCAAGGCTCAGGAAGCAGCAGAAGAAGCAGAAGCTGAGGCCGAAACCAAGCCCCCTGCTAAGGGGGAAGCTCCAGCAGAAGCCACTCCCAAGTCACCCACTCGGCCAGAACCTCAGACCTCACGTTGGGCAGATCTAGCCGACGAGGAAGACCCTCAGGACCCGTCGAAAAGTAAATCTATGGACCAAAGCATTGAATGAAAAACAGTGTCAAAAAAGAAAAAAAAAATCCAAGCAAGAAATGATGTAATAATGCGGAGCCTGAAACAGTTTATTTGAATAATTTAGTAACGAGTTAGGATCTTCAGGAAGTAGTTTTCTAGTTTTCAAGCAAAGTGTTATCGATGTATCCAACCCAGTGGCATGTCCACTTTTATTAATACAAATTTCCATTAACCGTTTCTGTCAAAAAAAAAAACAATGGAACAACACAATAGATGAAGCCATTGTTGATTAAGATTGGTTGTCATTGATGCCAACCCTTGAAGAAAGCCCCACAACACAAAGGTTTGGGTAATGGACCCAAGATTGTTTGATGCAAAGATGACTCATTATTGTCTTGTTATGGTTGATAATAAGTAAATATGGATGAACTCCAAAGTGGTCCCCTTATGGTGAAATCACTCATGGGAAGACGCTTTGCAGAGTAAGAGAACCCATGCTTAATTATGGAATAATGAGATGAAGGAAAATGAATTTTTTAGGTAAAATATCCTATAGTTCTTGTCATTCCATTTCCGGTGGTATGTGGAACGTCATATAACTCCTCATGGTTAGAGAGTTATGGCCATGAGAAGTTGGAGACCCCAGGTTTGGGTAATAGACCCAAGTTTGTTTGATGGATAACGGTATGAGTTATGATATATTTTCATATAATAATATTATATATGGATAGTACATGTCATTCCATTTCTGGTGGTATGTGTAATGTCACATAACTCCTCACGGTTTGAGAGTTATGGCCTTAAGAAGTTGGAGGACCCTCATATGTCATCTAGAAGCCCCAAAAGGTCAAAGTAGTCAAAATGGTTTAAGAGATTTTAAAAGATAAATAATAAAGTGAAGTAATGAGTGTATTATAAGTCAAAGTGAATAAAAAATAAATTATTTCAATAATAAATTTAATGGATAAATTAGAAGTGGGTTAACCCTAAAATAAGGAAAGTGGGGCCAAGTGACCTAGAAGATGTTTTTAAGGAATCTACTTGGAGAGTATAAATAAGAGGCAAGGCTCTTTCATTCTAATCACACTTGAGAATATTGAATATCTATAGGTGTTTGAGGTAACCAAGGATATCTAAGCTGAAATTATGATGGAAGGTGAAAACAAAAAGGCTGAAATGCAAGGAAGGATAAATTCTTTTGATGGTGCTTTCTAAGGTATGTTATTTACAGGTCATCTCACCATTTTCGCTATAATTTTTTTTCCATAATGATTCAGACCATAAAATTTATATGCCATTGTGAAAACATATCCAAGTATCTGTGGTAAAAAATTCGTCTTGTGGATCATTGTATTTTTGGAGTTACACTATGTGGAAAATAGGGTTTGTGGCTAGTCCTGAAACTTGTCAAAAATAGGTGTTTCAGGTAAAAACGTCATAAATTATTCATAACAGATAAAAATTTAGTGAAACCAAATATTTTGGTTAGGTTACAATCTGTAGTATGATGTTTCAAAGTTTCAGATCAATTCAACAAATATTTCATGCAGGGAATGCTCTACAAGGTCACTCTCTAGAATAATCCATAATTCAACAATGTATGCCATTTTTTCTATAACTCCTTTTATGAGAGGTTCCAAGTATTGACACCTGGAGGAATTGCATAAAATAAACTGAAGAACATTGTTTATCAGTTTCATATATTTATACATTAGAGGTACAAATTTATGATTACTTCAAGTTAGGGTTGTTGACTAATCCAAAACTAGGCATGTGAGACTAAACAAAAGTTTGATGAAAATGCTAGTCTCTTGTTGTTAATGTTAAGGAATGTTTGTAGGAATATGATAATATACACCAGGTCTATTACAAAGATACAAATCGAATTTGGATGATGAAATTGATGAGGGCTTTTGGTTGAGGTACATGTTGAGTACATGGTTGAGACAAGTAGTTGATGAGTTGGCACATACATGAGGTGTATAGTTGATGAGTTGGCACATACATAAGGCGTATAGTTGATGAGTTTGCATATACATGAGGTGTATAGTTGATGATGTTGGTACATATTGATGAGTCATAGTTGATGAGTAGTTGACACATGATTGATACATACTTGGTACAAGGTTGGATGCACTTGTTTATGGTACATGTTGATTACAGGTTATTTGGTACAGTTTGGTGCATGGTTGGTGCACTTGTTTATTGTATAGATTGATTAAAGGTTGAGGTACAAGTTGATGCATGGTTGATGCATGGTTCAGATTTATTGGAACAAGTTTACTGTGGTATATCTCACAGTGACATGTTGACAATGGTTCAATCATTCTACTTCTACTTTAGGGTGGCAGGACGGGGCAAGGACAGGTGGTTGTAGCAGGAGAACATAGGGGGTTGTAGCCTCCTTCTGGTTGTAGCTAGAGAATTGGGGAGTTGGAGATTCCCTCAGGTTGTAGCTTGAGAAACTATGGGGTTGGAGCCTCCTTCCAGTTGCAGCTAGAAAACAAAGGAAGTCGGTGCTTCCAATGAATGTAATTCTTCAAGACATATAAGAAAATGAATTTTGTGGTTTTCTCCCGATTTGGATTTCCATGTAAAACACTGGTGTACTATGTATGTGTATGTTTTTTCATTTGTTTATTTCTTATTTACTCTGTAGTTATTGGATGATAATGCTTCATTGATATAACACTTGGATTATATGGTTAAAAATGATTGAATTTCTCTAATATTGATTCACCCCCACTTTCAGGAATCCAACAATTGGTATCAGAGCAAGTTCCTTTAGAAATCAGTTTAACCACTGAAAGGTAGATTATGGAGAGTACCAACTCATATAAAAATGGAATACCACAGTTTGATGGACAAAAGTATTCTTTTTGGAGCATAAGGATGAGGACATATATAGAGGCATAGGGATTTCAAGTTTGGCAATCAATTGTAGATGGATACACAACACCAACAGTTCCACCAACAAATGACAAAGCAGTAAAACTCGGTGAGAATAATTACAAAGCCACAAATGTACTTTTGAATGGTCTCAAAGATACGGTATTCATCAAAGTTTCACACTATAAATCTGCTAAAGAGATTTGGGACAAGCTTCAAAATATTTATGAAGGAGATACAAAATTCAAAGCAACAAAGCTTCAGACTTACAGAGGTCAGTTCGAACAACTAAAAATGAAGGAAGATGAAGATATCTCAGCCTACTTCTTATGATTTGATGAAACAATGAATGCAATCATAGGATTGGGAGAGGAAATTGAAGAATCTGTAATTTTTCAAAAGATACTAAGATCTCTTCCTATGAGATTCAACCCTAAGATATCAACACTAGAAGAAAGATTGTATCTCGACTTAATAAGCATGGATGAACTGCATGGAATATTCATAGCATATGAAATGAGAACTGAGCAGGAAAATCCAGATGTAAAAGAAGCAACCTTCAAGGCATCCAAAAGATCAAAGAAAAAGAAAAAGGAACAAGAAGAATATAGCAGCAGCAGTGACGCCTCAGAAGATTATGAAGAAGTGGCCAACTTTGTCAAAAGACTGAACAAGGGAACCAATGGTAGGTATAGAGGTAAGATCCCTTTAATTTGTTTTAATTGTGATGGTATTGGTCATTTTTCTAACAAATGTCCTCATAAGAAAAAAAGAAATTATGAAGGTTAATCAAAAGGAAAACACAAATATAAAGGAAAAAGAACTATAAAGAAAGTTTCCAAGAAAAGCTTATACAACAAAGAAGACATCTCATCATCAGATGAAGATGAAGTCAGTGACAATAAGATAGGAAGAGTTCTATTCATGGCAGTAAAAGACTCTGACAAAGATGACTTTGAAGAATAATATGAAGAAGCTGAAGAAGAATGTGAAGAAGTCGAAGAAGAAATTGAAGAGTTATAAGTTGACTATCGAGAAGAATTAATGTGTGCCATAGAAGCTATTGTTATCCACATTTTTGGTCATCGGGATGATGTCATGACAGTGTCATGATAATAGGAAATCAAACTCTTTATTAAGGACATCTTCATGAGGAAGGTTACACTTGTCAGTTTCTAGAAAGCATAGTTTAAAAGATAGTTCGCAGGCTGCATATATACCCACCTGCGGGAATCCTTAATTCCCGCAGGCTGCCTTCAGCTTGACTGCGAACTTCTCGCACTGTACTTGAAGCCAGGGTGCGGACATGTTTTTAAAGAAGGAAAATGGATGAGTTCTCGATCCTTCTAGAAAGAATCTTCTATAAGGATGAGTTGGCTTTCGAATGGTTGGCAAAATACTGACTTTCCAGATATCTTGGGATCATTCTCTATCCAAGTAACTAAGTTATCCTCTACTATATATTGAGGAGATTGCTCATGGAAAGGGTTAACAAGAATAAACAAGAAAGATTAGAAGCAAGCTAGTAAGAGATTGATTGGAGAATCAGGGTAAGACTGCATGGAGGACTGAAGCTACAGCAGCAAAGGACAATAGAAAAAGCATCTTATGTAGTTGACTTTCTTCATGCATGAGCAAGTGTGTGTGTCAGATCTAGGAGCCATTGAAAGGAGATCTACGAAATCAAGGCTCAGGTTCTATATTTCTCTTTCAGTTAATTCAATACATGAATATGTCCCTTTCCCATAATGATGATGTCATCTTATTACATGATTCCTTGATCACATGTATAGACTAGGTATTGAATACATTAATTTGCTTGTACTTCGATTGGTTTGGACTGTTGTGATTGGACAGCACAAGAGCATTGAAGAAGAGCAAGGAACAACAAAGACTTAAGGAGAGCGTTCATAAGGTATGTCCACTATCAATTTCTCTTAGTTCGTTCAATAATCTAGATCTAGGGAAAGAGTAGTATTTTGTCTCGTTTTGTTCTAGATCCAGGTGGATCTAGGGAGATTGGTCTGTGTCCGCACTCACGAATTTATCCATTAACAAAATTGGCGACTCCACTGGGGATCGATCCCTTTTGTCTTTTTGGTTTTCTGAATTTTCTGTGGCCATTTGCTTTGGTTACCTTGATCTCCTGATTTGTAAATCTCTGAGTCCTCAGGATACCCTGAGTGACCTTCTGGGTCTAAAAGCCAGTTTGATCTTTGCTTGAT
>ML785163.1:76273-95999 GCA_009831015.1 Picea engelmannii
ATCTTCTAGAAGGATGAGTTGGCTTTCGAATGGTTGGCAAAATACTGACTTTCCAGATATCTTGGGATCATTCTCTATCCAAGTAACTAAGTTATCCTCTACTATATATTGAGGATATTGCTCATGGAAAGGGTTAACAAGAACAAACAAGAAAGATTAGATGAAAGCTAGTAAGAGATTGATTGGAGAATCAGGGTAAGACTGTATGGAGGACTTAAGCTACAGTAGCAAAGGACAATAGCAAAAGCATCTTATGTAGTTTACTTTCTTCATGCATGAGCAAGTGTGTGTGTCAGATCTAGGAGCCATTGAAAGGAGATCTACGACATCAAGGCTCAGGTTCTATATTTCTCTTTCAGTTAATTCAATACATGAATATGTCCCTTTCCCATAATGATGATGTCATCTTATTACATGATTCCTTGATCACATGTATAGACTAGGTATTGAATACATTAATTTGCTTGTACTTCGATTGGTTTGGACTGTTGTGATTGGACAACACAAGAGCATTGAAGCGGAGCAAGGAACAACAGAGACTTAAGGAGAGCGTTCATAAGGTATGTCCACTATCCATTTCTCTTAGTTCATTCAATAATCTATATCTAGGGAAAGAGTAGTATTATGTCTCGTTTTGTTCTAGATCTAGGTGGATCTAGGGAGATTGGTCTGTGTCCGCACTCACGAATTTATCCATTAACAGCTATCAGAAGAGAAAAGAAGAAAAATAAGAAACTACAAGCAGAACTAGACAAGAAAAAGGACACTTGAGAACTAGAACAAATGATCACAAAATTGAAGGTTTAAATAGAAGAAGATAAAAGAATTGAAGAAGCACTCAAAGAACAACTAGAAGAAAGCAAGATCATTGGAAACTTGGAAGCAGAGGTTGTCACACCAAGAAAGGATATTCAAAAGAAAAATATGCAGAATAGCTCAAAAGTTCTGGATCACATTATCAGCAGTCAAAAATATCATCTTGACAAGTCCAGACTTAGATACAATCAAACAAAAAAAGGATCAAGCTCTAAAACAACAAAAAAAGAAACAAATCCAAAGAGCTATGCAGAAACAATCAAAGAGGACAGGAAGATACATAAGGAAGATTACAGGAACACTCCTCCACCAGGAAGATTCAGATTTCAGAATCAATAATAGACAGATAGGCCTCAAGAAGAAGAAGGATTATGTTAACAACGATTTTTGTCTTGGGCACAAGAGTACCCAGGTCTACAGGTTGCACGAGGAGTGCCCAAGCACAACATGGAAAAATCTCATTTCAGGCTACACGTCAAGCGAGTGGGCCAAGTTTTGTTGTCGGCGGCCAAGATCAATCTATAGAGAAGAATCGACAGTCATCGGGATTTTGGGGTTACCATGTTGCTCGGGATATAGAAAAAGAGATAACACCTATATTTCAAGATAAATTTTGGGTCGTCGGATCCAGTTGGGGCAGGTGGCAGCCAATCAACATTACGGGGATTGAAATTTTGGGAGACAGGGGATCTCCCATCCACTGCACCTGAAATTGCCAAAATGTGAAATGCCAAAGGCACCTTTGAATATGAGCCCACGGTCCTAGTGCCAGGTCACGTCAAGAGATCCTGGGAATGGAGGTAGCCCCCCTTTTAATGACAAATCCATCTCGGTCGTTCATCTGAAGGGCACGCGGCACACATCTACGCTTTCATAGTTTGGTCAATCGGGAATTTGAGGAAGAAGCGCATCGCAAACCTCGATACAAGAAATCCTGAAAGGATCAGGACCATTCATCAGAAGGACACGCGGTGCAAGATCTGAGTTACGGGTGGGGCCTTTCAGGATTTTCATAGTGAAATTGCCGACATCATCTCAGCCGTCTGATCCAAAGGACGCATGGCACAAGATCTAGTCACGTCGTCATTTCAGTATTCGAGATTTCAAAAGGTGAGGGGTTTCTCGTCAATTCACATCTCGAAACCCCGAACCTCGAAACGACGAAAACGCCCAGAGGATAAAGCACAGGGTCACAGCCCGTGGTCACTTGGGGAAATAGAAAAAGTTGTACAAAGGGGGCCAAAGGTACCGATTTGAGCTTCATAACAGGGGCACCATGTTCTCCAGGTGCTGGTTCAACTTGATCTCGATCGTGATACCTACTTGGAATGAATGAAGAAGAGAGGGGGTGGTTGAAACCTCACCTCACTCATTAATTGCAAGGTATGGAGGTCCCGACAGGAAGTCCGTCCACGGTAGTCCTTTGTACTAGTTTTTTCCATAGAAGCCATGCCTAGTCCTTAACTCACCAGGGAAGTCTGCACACGGTAATTCAACATTTAAGGGTTCGACTACCCCTTAGCATGAGCCATGCAGAGTTAAGATGGCGTATGACGGAGGAGTACAGGCCATATTTGATTGAAGAGACGCTCCATCCTGAAAGTCTAAGATGCCTCTGTTGGGAAAATGTTTGGGGGTATATGTACTTAGTTTTGATATTTTTTCAGGCATCGATGGTTGAGCAAGGCTCCCAATTGTAAAAGATTTAACGAAGCACTGGTTATTCTGGTTATATATTAACATCTGAGATTTCTTGCCTTATGGATGTCAGCTTCTTTCCATGTCTTTATTCATACTATTTTAGAACAGCTCGAAATTGGAGGATCCAGTCGAGTTGTAGCTATTATAGGATGATGTAGGTTGGATCATTGTAACAGATGCATTGTCTCTAATCAGTCTTGTGATTTTCTCAATGCTGAATGACTTGGAATTGGAGGATCCAGTCAAGTCACCCCTTCAGTTACCTGAAACTCAAAACGAAGAGGATCTTGCATTTAGAGTTTTTCTTCTGCAAACTACTAAAAGGACTGTTGCCCGAGGTAGTTTTGATCACTCCTCTCACCAAGTCTTCCACCTACTCATTTTACAATCAACCCACTCACTGAAGATAGATCAAGACCTCCTTTGTTCTTTACATACCAGACCTGGTCCCTGAGCTAGAGTGATTCTGTCCTGGGTCTCTAACCATTTGATCATCCATTAAACTTATCATGACATAAAACTAATGGGCAATGGTCTCTTCTCCTGTCGCAATCTAGGAGTGACTTCTGACGCTAACATTTCTGGCGCCGTTGCCTGGGACGAAGTTGAAAATTTTCCTCGGGATTGAATGAGATTGAGCCTCTAATTCTGAAGGTGCATTAGGTATTAGAGCCTTTGAAGATTGCTACTATGCACCTGGCGACTCCATTGTGACGACTCCACTATGGCGAACCTGCCATGTTAATTGTGGCTTTCAGAGGCAGACACACGTGGTCCCATCCACAGCTGCCTCTAGCTACACCTGAAACTGATCCGGAGGTGGTTCACAGAAAAGGAAAGTCCTTTGAAGGAGAAGCTTCCACCATCGAAACAGGTAATCCGCCATCTCCTTCTGTAGGAACTCCATTTTCTCCTCCTCGGTTTCTTAGCAGACCTTTTTCTGAGGTTTCCCGTTTCCTGAATTTCGAGAGTGTTCCTGTTGATTTTTCCCCTCCTGGTCTGGGATTGGAGGGAGAAATCCTTGTCACTCCCCTCTCCCCTGAAGCTGTACTTTAGCATAGACCCAAGACCACAAAAGATTGCTCCACTCCTATCTTTACCAATCCTCCTCTTATTACTGTTGCCACTTCTTCACAAAGAAAAGCATATGCTGACTTAAGCCCATTAGCCTTCTCCTTAAATCCCCTATTGTTTCTCATTCCACTTAGAGACTCATTCCTAGTAGCCCCTTCATGAACTCCTTCTCCTCCAAGTTCTCCTCCACATAATATTCCAATGGCTAGTTCTAATCCCCCTCTAGATAGAATGGATGCCATAGTCGCTGCCAGATATGCTCCCTTAATCCTACCCCATCCTATCAATCCTCTCCCTGTTGAAGATTACCTGAAGCATTTGCCCAAGTTCACTAGCGAAGGGGACATAACTGCAGAAGACCACCTAGCTGGTTTCTACAGTTATGCAGACAACCTCAACATTGAAAATGAAGATGTCTAGATGATATTCTTCATCTAGAGCCTAGATGGTAAGGTGAGGAAATGGTTTAGGGGATTGGCCCCCAGATCTATTGCTAGAATTGAAGCTCTAGATGGTGCTTTCCTGAGGAAGTGGGGAGATAAGAAGGATTTCATGTATTACATGATAGAGTTCAGGTCTTTGAAGAAGATGGAAGGAGATTCTATCTCTGACTTCTCCAAAAGATTCAATAAGATGTATAATAAGATTCCTGCTGAGATAAAGCCCTCAAAAGCCTCTGCCAAAATTTCTTATGCTAGTGCATTCAACCCTGACTTTTGTCTTCTATTGAGAGAAAGAAGAGCTACCTCCCTATCTCATATGCAAGATGCGTCCATAGAGGTGGAATCTAATGTATTAGCAGCTAATAGGCTGAGAAACAAGACTGATGTAGATAGGAGAAAGGGAAGATCTGAAGCCTCAACTTCTGGCCCCTCGGTGTCTCACCCTCAAGTGGATGAACTGACCAAGATGGTGAAGTCTCTGTCTGCAAAGATGGTGAGAATGAAGGTGGAGGGGAGGCAAGCATACAAAGGTCCTCAAAATTCTGAAAACAAAGGAGGATTTAGGAGGCCAAACAATATTGCTCCCCTGACTATGCAAAGAGACCAAAGGGGAAGAGATAGAGAAGACCAGAAAATTCAGGCCCCTTTTCAAAATAATTTTGTGGCCGATGAGGAAGAAGGGGAAACATATGGGCTTGATCCTGAAATCCACTACTTCGGAGACGCTCCTCCTTTTCCTCATCTCACTCAATCAGCATACGAGGAATCTCTCGTGGACAGTCAGCTAAATGAACTTAGCAAGGGAGACAAGGCTAGTAGCAGCCAAGGCAGGCATAACCTGAGGTCCATGAAAAAGATAGAAGCACCCGATGTTCCTGAACAGTTTCCTAGAATAGAGAAACCTGCTAGTGAAGTAAGTGACTGCAACAAAGGTAGGAAGGCTCAACCCCTCCCTCCAATGGTCTAGAGTCATGTTACTGAAGTGAGGGAAATCCCAAAGCTTACATCTTCTTTCAACTTTGAGCATGAAATTCAAAAAATTAGAATCCTTGTGCCCCTAACCGAATTGATTAAATAGGAAGAGTTCAAAAAATGATTCTCTAAGCTATTACAGTCTAAAGCCTCATGCTTTCCCATAGACTTCATCAATTTGCAAGATGAAAAACCTGCAGTTATTATAGGTCCTATGGTAGAAGACAAGAATGATTCATCCCCTCCCTTCTACACATCCTTGAATATACATGACAAGGTGTTGCACAACTGTTTGATGGATTCCGGGGCTTCCCACAACCTCATGCCCAAAATTGTCATGGGGAAACTGAGTTCCAAAAGTTAGAACATCATACGTGAATATTTATTTTAAAAAATAAAGAGGGGGTGAAATAGAGGGCTTTCCATTTACCAAAAATATAACTTGGAAAAAAAAATTGGATGAGTTATTGTTGAGAGGAACCAATTTTGAGCAATCATGTCAAATTGCAAAGATAATGCACCTTGCATGAGGTCCCAACGACTTGTGGACTCCATAACCTGCATGGAATTCCCAACAGCCAACAAAAGGGAGAAAGGTAGGAGCATACCAAAAGATTCAAATCCAGAGCCACAAGAGAAAATGCTCAAACACAAGCCGAGATCCACACAAAAACCACAAGATCCATCCTTGAGCCTTTTTATCCTCAAGCTAACAAGAATTCAACCAATTACTCTTCTCACTCCATACATAGTCTATGCAAATAATATGAACCAAGCGATAATAATTAAACCTCAATGCAACTATCATAACAAAATATACCTTGAATAATTTAGCTAATACTTATTCTACGTCATGAATAAAAAAATATGAACATAAATAATAAAAAATAACATAAATAAAAAACCTCTAAAATATTAGAATAAAACATATATGAAAAGAGGATGAGAGGTGAACATTTATATTCTTGGATTAAGGTGTCCAAGATTCCTTTAACATTCTACTTACTTTGACAACCTCTTCCTAATTATAAGACGTAAGTTAGGTATGAGCTATTTGTTACCTCTTTGTTCCCTTTTATTTTAATGGTATCCATATTTTGAATTGATCAAATGAGGAATTACCCTGGAATTGATGCCATTAGACACAGACTCAATCCTAAGGCCAACTAAGGAGAAAAAATAGCACACATTAATTAATCTAGGACTCAAGCATGAAAATAAACCTTCTCACAAATAAGCGCTAGTTGGTGATGGAATCCAACATCGTAGGATCGATGCACGAAGGAGATGAGTTTTGGTGGGTGGGAAACTTATGTTGACAACCTGCTTAATGAAAAAACCCTTGGTGAAAGTTACCTCATCGAGCAGTGGGTAATCCTCCAAGGAGATCGAGTGAGTCTCTCCAACATCAATCCCAGGTACAACACCACCTTCCCTATGCTATCACCTTGGGTAGGAATTCTAACATATTATGGCCTCTATGGTACCACCTACTATACTGAATCAGAGGGGGGGATAGTCGACAATCAACACCAAGACCAACAAAGTAGGGTTGATTACTATGTTGGTCCCAATGCGACCTTGTGCTTGACCCTTGTGTTAGAAGGGCTTCCAAATTTAGTGATGTAGAAACTGGATTTCACTCCCTGCCTCAAAGATTTATGTTTGTTTAGCACATTTGGAAAGTTATTCTCACAATCCTATTCAAAATATCTACCCCTAAGCTAAGATGGGTTTGAAAATCCCTAGAAAATTTTCTAGATAAATTTTAATTAGCACTTCATCTTAGGATATTGTTACTCAAATGAGTGGTCATGAAACCGATGGTGTTTCGACTCGGCTCGTTAAACCATGCAAGAGTAAAATGAAATGCATGAATTTCAACTTCGATGAAAACTAGCTATGGGAGGAGCAAGATGTCTTAAGAATAGAAACAATTTCTTGATAGATTACTATGTGTGCACTACTAATGACAAAAAGTATGAGATAATTATCCAGATAAATGGAAGCAAAATTACCCAAATTTTAAAAATACCATGCAAATGTGATAGTTCACTTAGTACACCTATACAACATTGAATCAAATGTCATCATTTCTAGCATAGTAAACTTGTATGATTATAGAGACCACCATACACATCTTAAATACTCATAAGGATCATGAGGGCTTCACCTTATTGAGCAATATATTATCGTGTTCATTCATAAATGGGGCTTTTTAATTATGAACCCATTGTAATAAAGTAAAAATGATATAAATCCTTTTTTCATAAGAGGAATGTCACACAAGGATTTCAAATTTTTATGTTCTCTCAAAATTATTAACCTTACCAAGACATAAGAGGTGTAAACATGGTGATGTTAGTACCCAAGAAATCTATGTTCCTACAAAACAAAGGTTAACAAATTTCCTTAAGTAGGGAAGGGAGCCCAAGAAAAGTGTAGTCAATACAAATAGTTAGAAATATGAAATGATGACCATTCTTTCAGATGCTATGAATATGAACGAGGCTAATTTTTCTAAACAAACATAAACACTTCAACAAAAAAATCAAGCCATGCAAAACAAGATTGTGTAATTAGAAAGGAAAAATCAACAAGACAAATTCAACCAAAAGGAAATAATGGTTGGGATAAGTCTAGGAAACCTTAATAAAATTAAGGAGTTCCAACTCCATTCGGTTCTAACAATGTGGTTGACCATGAAATTTTACCATGGTGCAATACTTGTGGCCTACCACATGACCAAAACACTTGAATGGTATCCAAAGAAGTTTTTCAACAAGCCGGTGAGATTAACAAGGAAGGACCTAGTAACTTAAATAATTATATTGTGGGTGAGTGGCCTAACATGATCAATAATTTTTCCAACTCTCCTAATGAAAAAGAGAAAGGAGTGAAGGGAAAGGGTCTAGATTTAGCTACCATTGCCAGAGATTTAGCACCCAAACAATCCCAAGAAGAGATAAGAAGGAGGATCTGAGAGAAGGATTAGGTTACATATTAATGAACGGGTATCATTAATGTCCAAATGGGATATGGGATCCATGACTAGGTTATTTATGAACCAATAATTACTATTAAGGTATAACCAATGACAAGGGAGGGAAATAATGGCCTTATGTCCTAAATTAAGAGTCTCGAGTTAAGAACCAAAAAGAACAACCATGAATATTCTCAAGTTATGTCATTGAAATCTCCCTTGAACCATGACATGGGACCTTCATAGGGTATCTTTGTCCTACTAGAGGGATATGGGTGCCATGATTAAACCACAACAAGGGCCCTAAAAAAAAACATGTCTCAATTCCACACATGGCATAGTTATTGGGTACATAATGGTTAGGGTTTTGTAGCACTTGAGTGGGATATGAGGGACCTAAATGACACTTCTTAGGCTCAATCATCATGAAAAACACCTAGAAACCACAACGCAATCCCTCTCTAGGGGGTCTTTAGCATATTAGTTGGATAAGGAAACTGTTAGGAGGTTTCTTGCAGTAAGGACAGGTAGAGAGGCCTTAAACAACACATCATTCATTTGTAAGGCTTCCTTGAATGCCTCCAAGTAGGATACATGTGCCATGAGTAGATTGTGTTCCCTATAAATGGGTCTTAACAGATAAAAAAGGTTAAGGGGGGAGTAAAGGAATTAAGACATAATTGAACCTTCTTAAGCTCATGTGCCATTAACAACACCTAGAAACCATGACATGAGCTCTCACTTCAATGTCTTTGGCCTAAGATTTGGACATGAGTGCCATTTATATGTTTTTCATACTACATATGGGTCTTGGGGCCTTGACCATGGTTGTGGTAGGGAAACAAGACTCAAGCCCTTAACCATGGTCAAGGGATGGAAATAACAAATCAAGCCCCAAAGATATCATATCTATCTCAAGTACCATGACCAAGTCCCCGGGTCACTACAAAAGACCATGGATGGGTCACAAGACCTTATCTATCATCAAAGAATGAAAACAAGTGCCTTATAATATTGTTAAAGATTATGAAGATGATGAAGATCGTTGAACAAGTCCTCAAACCAACATAACAAAAATTCGGCCTTTAAGAAGGATATAGGCGTCATGATTAGGTTTTGTACATTGAAAATGGGTGTAGAGGCATAAACATGGAAAGTTTGAAAAAATGACCTAAAGCCCTAACTAAACCTTCTCGAGCTCAACCACCATCGAAAATACATAAAAACCATGACACGAGTCCTCTATAGGGAGTCTTTGGCATCCAAGTTGAATATGGGTGACATTATGAGGTCTTATTGATCATGATGGATGCATATTAGGTTCATGACTATATTTCATGAAAGGAAACACAAGTCTTCAACCCTAAACCTTTCTTATCAAGTTCAAGAACCATAGACAAGTAGTCAAACCACCACATATGACATATGTAACATATCATTCACCTCCAAGTGGAATTTGGGCAGCATGAATAAGTTGGTTTTGAACCAAGAATGGGTCTCAAGGTCTAACCAAGCCGAAGGGAGGGAAACAAGGGACTTATTCCCTAAGTGGACATTCTTAGGCTTAACTTCTATGAACAACAACTAAAACCCACACAAATTATCATGATATAGTGTTGGACGAGTCCTTGATCCATCGCATAGGACCCTTCTAGGTTATTTTTGCACTATTTGAGGGATATAAGTACCATTATTAAACCAAAGCATATGACGTAAATAAAAATTTGTGAGACCCCCCATTAGGAATGGTTCTAAGGGATGTAGTTGGTGTTCTTTAGAATCCAAAGCAGGATATGGTGCCATGAGTAGGTTTTGTACAATATAAATGGGTCTTCGGGGATTAACATGGAAGGGGTAAATAAGGGTATTAAGCCCTAACTGAACCTTATTGAGCTCAAATGTCATGGTAAGGGGAGGAAAAAACTTGGACCTTATTCCCTAAACATCACTTATTAGGATCAATCACCATGAACAACGCCTACAAATTTCCATAACACAAGCCCTATCTAAGGGGTTTTTATCATCAGAGTTGGATATGGACTCCATTAGGAGGTTTCATGCACTGAGTATATATCATAGGATCTTGACCATGGTTGAGGAAGGAAAATAAGTTCCTCAAGATATTGTTGAATATTATTGAGTTCATGAGCCTTTAATGAGTACTCTAGCCAACACATGAGTCCATTGTATGGGTTGTTTGCAAGCCTATGAGTATTTTATATGCGTTAAGAATTAACATTGATGCATGTTGGAGGTAAGGGGTTATAGGGGTTACGTTATAGAGGATAGTGGTTATGAGTTATAAGGGTATAAAGGTTATATAAGTGATGGCCTATATTAGGGTTTATAGAGGTTAGGTGTGATTGAGTTGTAATAGTTAGGTGTTAAAGATTACAATGTTAGGAAGTAGGTTATATAAAGAATTAGAAATTATTGGAGTTATATTAGGGGTTATGGATGATAGTGGTTCTAAGATTTAGTGATTATATGGTTAGCAGTTAGAGGATTATTAGATGTTATAGGAGTTATGGGTTAACTTAGTCAAATTTGAACCCAGAAACCCTCCCATATTGTTAAGGCATGAAAATAGTCTATCCATGTCAAATTTCAGTGCATACAGAAATAATTTGAAAAAATTTCAATCTTAGCCCCATTCACAGGTCATTGTTGCCCATGTCTAGTCGTAGTACAATGTCTTTTTGTTGTTCTTTCTAAAATTTGATCGACAATACACACATTCCCACATCTAGTATTGCAAGGGCATACTCTTATGGTGTTGATTAAATAATGAACTAAAAAAGAGGGATTTTTCATCACAACTATGACACACATACATTTTATATACAATGTAGAACCTTAAACAAAAATGAAGAAAGGTTTATGCAAACTTAAAACTTGTGTCAACCAATTTTTGTACTTTGAAACAAAGATAGGGTTTATGCTTTACATGATGAATTGATGATGGAAACAAGTGGGTGTGTGAGTCAAATTTGAGTCTAGAAACCCTCCCATATTGTTAAGGCATGTTGAATATCAGTTCATACAGAAACAATTTGAAAAAATTTCAAAGTTCGTCCCATTCACAGGTCACTCTTTCCCATCTCTAGTCCTAGTAAAATTTATTTTCGTTATTCCTTTTAAAATCCGTTTGACAGTACACATGTTCCCACATCTAGTACTGCAAGGGAATATTTTTATGTTGTTTATTAAACAACGAACGAAAAAAAAAGGGATGTTTTCATCACAACTATGACACACATACATTGTATATATACAATGTATAAATTGAAATAAAAATGAAGAAAGGATGATGCAAACTTAAAACTTGTGTCAACCAATTTGCGTACTTTGAAAGAAAAATAGGTTTTATGGTTTACATGATGAATTGATGATGGAAACAATTGGGTGTGTGAGTCAAATTTGAGTCTAGCATGTCATTAAGGCATGCAAATAGTCTATCCATGTAAAATTTCAACGCATACATAAATAGTTTGAAAACATTTCAATGTTGGCCCCATTCACAAGTCACTATTTCCCATGTCTAGTCCTAGTTCAATGTATTTTCATTGTTCCTTTTAAAATTCATTCGAAAGTACACATGTTCCCGCATCTAGTACTGCAAGGGAATATTTTTATAGTATTTATTAAAAAATGAATGAAAAAAAGGGATTTTTATTCACAACTATGACACACATACATTTTATATACAATTTAGAACCAGAAAGAAAAATTAAGAAAGGTTCATGCAAACTTAAAAATTGTGTCAACCAATTTGTGTACTTTGAAAGAAAAATAGGGTTTATGGTTGACATGATGAATTGATGATGGAAACAAGTGGGCGTGTGAGTCAAATTTGATTCCATAAACCCTCCCATATAATTAAGGCATGTGAATAGTCTATCCATGTCAAATTTCAGTGCATACAGAAAGAATTTGAAAAACTTTCAATTTTGGCCCCATTCATAGGTCATTGTTTCCCATGTCTAGTCCTAGTACACTGTATTTTCATTGTTCCTTTTAAAATTTGTTTGACAGTATACACGTTCCTGCATTTGGTACTGCAAGGACATATTTTTATGGTGTTGATCAAACAAAGAACGAAAGAAGAGGGATTTTTCATCACAACTATGACACACATACATTGTATATACAATGTAGTACTTGAAAGAAAAGTGAAGAAAGGTTGATGCAAACTTAAAACTTGTGTCAACCAATTTGTGTACTTTGAAATACAAATAAGGTTTATGGTTTACATGATGAATTGATGATGGAAAAAAGTGGGTGTGTGAGTCAAATTTGAGTCCATAAACCCTCCCATATCGTTAAGGCATGTGAATAGTCTATCCATGTTAAGTTCCAGTGCATACAGAAACAATTTGAAAAAAAAATCAATGTTGGCCCCATTCACAGGTCATTGTTGCCCATGTCTAGTCCTAGTACAATGTCTTTTCATTGTTCCTTTTAAAATTCATTTGATAGTACACACGTTCTTTCATCTAATACTGCAAGGGCATACTTTTATGTTTTTTATTTAACAATGAACAAAAAAAAGTGATTTTTCATCATAACTATGACACACATACATTGTATATACAATGTAGAAGCTGAAAGAAAAATGAAGAAAGGATGATGCAAACTTAAAACTTGTGTCAACCAATTTGTGTACCTTGAAATAAAAAGAGGGTTTATGGTTTACATAATGAATTTGTTCGACAACACAGGTATTCCAACAGATGACGAAAACCTTCGGTAGCCCCTCACACAACCAGATCAATGATCAACACACCAATATTTTGATGTGGTAAAACACCTACATGGAAACATCCACATCCCAAGCCAACGCAGTGATCTAGGTGGATATTGGTGGCCACCCACCTATTCCAACTGACTCATTTTTCCAGTCTTTAGTTCAGCACATTCTTATGTACTCTTTTTTAATTGTGGGTTTGATGCTTCGAGGGATGCCTAGAGCCCTACACATATTCAAGGCCGATACTGGTGGCCTCCCACCTAGTCCAACTAGATTATTTTATATGTTTTTATGTCATCACATCTAGTTGTACTTCTAGGGCCGTTTTGGGGCCCTAGACAGTGTTGTTCTGTATCTCCATAGTCAAAATGCATATGGAGTTAGATTTTGATGGTTTAAAGTGTAGTTCTCAAAAATACCTTTCCAATGGGCTCTCACATGCCTAAAATGAAGATCGTATGAAAAATTTACGACCAAGAGAAGTTAATGTACTAACTTACCGAAACGGGGCCCACGTGACTTTTGGGGCTTCATCTCCTAGGGTTAGGTTTTTGGATATCTAGGGTTTTGGAATTTCTATTTATCATAAAAAATTCTTCAAAGCCTCATTGTAATCATCTTCTTGTGAATGCACGTAGCCATCACATATCTTCTCAGAGATAAATATGCCACCATTCTAGTGAATCTTGCACTATCTATTTTTATAGTCTCTTTACAATTCTTTCATTAATAGAAATCAAGTATTGTTGTGTTTCTCTATTTTTGGAATTTTTCATAAGTATTTCACTGTAACTTCTCTTCTTTCATTTCGTTCTAAATATAATCTAGATCAGTGGTATTAGAGCAGCCTTCTCTTGATCGTTTTTTTTTAGTGCATGTCCTCGACAAGGTCCAAGTATAGCCAGTTGGGTCTCGAGTTTGTCTCTCTTGAGGAAAATCACTCTCGCATGCCCAATAAATCATCGATGGTGGAAAAAAATAAAAACGATGGAGCAGAATATTATTAACCTATTGCTTGAGCAAGCTCTCGCACGACAAAGGGATGAAATGATGGAGAATTTTTCACACATTCTTCAATGTCTTCCGATAGCAACAAGCCCATATTCATCAAGAGGCCATTTTGGAGGAACCACTCCCTTCAAGGTACAAGTTAATTTTGATATTCCCATATTTGAAGGTCAAATATATGTGGATGCCCTAGAAAAATGGTTAAATATATTAGAATGTTATTTCTCTATGCAAAACTTTTCTGATAGGGAAAAGATCACCTTCGCACTCCTCAAGTATCTCCCCCATGTCAAACATTGGTGGGAAAATTATTGGGAGAAAAGTTCCACAAAGGAATTTGGAATATATGGGCCCGAGCCCACTTGGGATTTTTTTTTGGATGCGGTCAAAGAACAGTATTATCTTGTTGATAACTATGATGAATAGTACATGACATGGACCACACTACAGCAATAGAAGAGCCAAATAGTGTCGGAGTTCAAAAATACTTTCCATACCTTGCGTACCAAGCTGGGTATCAAGGACTTGGAGTGACATATGGTTCTAAAATGCCATGGGGCTCTGCATAGTTACATCCAAACAAAAATGGATTTTGTAAACATCTCATCATTAGGAGTTTCCTATCGATATGTTTTCAAAATCGAGAAGAAATTTGGGCACCAGAATGAATGGGAGTTTGGGTCTGCAAATATGAAACAACCAAAGCACGATAAAGACAACCCTAACTCAAAACCTCTAGACAACCAGTTCAAGACACAAGACAAAAAGGGTAAAGGGAATACAAAGAATGACACTGGGAAGTGGTGTGACTTCCACAAAATCCCCTGGCACAAAATCGATGGATTTCTCTTGAAACAGTCATTGGTTGTCGAGGTCAAAGACATAGAGATGAACCCTGATTCATAATCCAATCCAGAAAATATTGAAAACAGACAAATCATTGACGCAGACCCCATTTCCACTGTCACGACCACAACAATTCAACTAGAAGAATTAGTATATCCTAAAGAGGGCGAGTGCCTCTTCCATTCACATATGTGGGTGAAGGGGACCTTGTTGCATTTCATTGTTGATAATGGTAGCCAAAATAACATCATCTTAGTGAACGTCGTCAAACATTTGGGGTTGTTGACAACACCACACCTGCACCCATACAAAATCGGGTGGCTTCACGAGGGACGAGATCTTTGTGTCAGCCAGCAGTGATTCATGTCCTATGGAATACATTCCTTCAAGGATGAGGTAGTGTGTGATGTTTCCCCTCTTGATGTCTATGATGTGGATTTGGGCCAACCATATATGTGGATATGTCATGTTGTCTATGAGTCTATACCCTGTACTTTCGTTATTACTCTGAGAGGTGAGCCCTATGGGATACCATAGGTAGTTATGACTATTGCTCCACCAAAACAATGTCGCAAGGTAATCTCTCATACTACAAAATTCATCCTCTTCATAGTATGTTCAAAGGATGCATAGAAGCCCGCTACAACCACTGCAGCCTCAACACCTTTTATCCAACAAAAATAGATTTTCAAAGAGAAAGAAGATAATGTTTCTTCACCTAAAAGGGTGCCTACACAATGCCCCATCAAACCCAGAGACAACAGGTTTGTGGAGCATATTCAGCCCCACCAACAACCCGTTTGTGACAATGTTCCACAGACCACGCAACACAACTTATCCAACAAAGCATGTAGCTCAACAAGATTCATATTCATAACATGCTTTCCCCTCTTCCCTAGGCACTCACCACAATGGAGACCATTTCTTCCTAGGGGGGAGGATTGATCCAGGAAGATAGTAGTGGTGACCCACATGTTCTAACTGGATCCTTTTGCCAGTATTTAGTTCAACAGGTTCTTCTGTACTCCTTTGTAATTGTGGGTTCGACACTTGCGGAGCTATCTGGACCTCTACATATTTTCGAAGTGGATATTGATGGCCTCCCACCTAATCCAACATTATTATTTTGTATTTTTTCATGTTAGTACATCTTGTTTTACTTCCAGGGCCGTTTTGGGGCCCTAAACAGTGTTATTTTGGATCACCACATTCAAACTTGGGAGAAAGTTAGAGTTTGATGGAGTAAAATGTAGTTCTTGAAAATACCTTTCCAATGGGCTATCACAAGCCTAAAATGGAGATTGTATGCAAAATTTATGACCCCGGGAAGTTAATGTACTAACTTACCCAAAAAGGGACCACATGACTTTTGGAGTTTCATATCCTAGGGTTATTTTTTTTATGTCTAGGGTTTTGGAATTCATTTTTAACATAAAAGGCCTTCAAATCCTCAATGTAATCATCTTCTTTCCAATGATCTGTTGGCAGCCAATCATTTTTTTAATTGCTCTTAAAAAACGTTGCCTACGCCCCTTGTCTCATTAATGACAAATCATCGTCGCATTGTGCTTCTAGGCATTTGTTTCATCTTTCGACAATTGTAATTTGTTCTCGATTTGATTTTCACAACTGTAAGTGTGAAAATACATTTTTCATCATTTGAACCATAGTCGTCTTTGATCGATTTCTCCAAGAGACACTTCACCATTGGTTTATCACATGACTACTAAAGGTTTTCTCGAACTTATTTCCTTGAGCATTATCTCACCTTGATTGCGCATGTGGATATGTTTGATTGCTAAGCCTTTGGGCATAAAAATTTGTTGGTTTTATTCTGAAAGTTATAATGGATTTGGTCTTATTTATTTTATCCTTATTGCTGTGGACTTTTCACTCAGCTATTATATGAGAAATTTTGGATCATTATGTTCTAAAGACTTTGGAATGCAAACATTCCAATGTGCAACGAATACATTGGTAAGTTTATGAAGTTTAATTCAAGAAATAACAATGGTTTGAAGGCACATGGATTAATCATATTGGACTTTACAAATTAATGCTTGGTATATTGTTTGGTTGATAATACGATGATTCATAGTTCCAAGCTATGTATTGGCATCGATTAATTTAAAACCTTGGTATTGAACGATTGATTGACACGATACACGATGGATATGGTGGTGGATCGAACTGTACACTTGGCATGAGTATAACACATGGTATTGGTTCTTCTCTAGTTGACTGGCACGTTAATATGATTACACACCTATTTGCTGGCCGATACGCATGGTATAAACGATTATGTTTTTGATAAAACTGTACTCAGTCAATTAATACAATGCGTGGTGGTGGTAATCCCACCACCTTCACACGCATGAAGTTAATTCTGGTCTATTCGAGCTTTGAAGCCAACAAACCTATCGTTTTTCAACTCTATGCATTGTTTCATTCACTGTGAACCCTACCATGTACAAAGGTTATGGCTCCTGTCGTAAGGGCCGAGCCTAACGGGTGCCAAGCACTGTTGACATTCAGTGGTGCATGTAGCGACCTGGAACAAAACGGGTGGCTTGCTTTCATAAGGAAGTTTGATGGCTATGACCTCACAGTGGCTTGGCAATTTGCGTTGTCATTTGATGGCTGCCGAGCCAAAGTGGGAGATATCCAACGTGAAATTACTGAAGAATTTCTCAACCTAGCAACCAGTTTTCCTGCCAAGGGACAAAAATGGTCGAAAAGTTGCAAGGTGGATGATGTCCCATGGACATTACTGTTCCAATATTGCACAATGAACTCATGCGACAGAGGGTTACCTGCGAAGATGTTGAAACCCTGCTGGTATGATCTCTTGATGATTATCAAACGTTTCGTTACCTGTGAAGGCAGGTATGGGTTTATTTTCTTATTCCACCTGCGTTTATTAATGGTTTTCATGGGTTTTGAACTAAGTATGCCTTACTATCTGCACCGAAGTTTGTTCAAAATGGATAAATGATACAAGCATAGCCAGGCTGACACTAGCCTCTTCCATGTTGGGTTGATCAAAATGGTTTTAGTTTACGAGTTAGGGTTACGTTGTGATTCTTGGCATGATTTCCTCAACCGGAATGGTTTTGGGGATTCTAACCCTCCACAGGTAGACAAGCCCATCGTGACCGAGAGCAAGCCTACCCCTATGCCTTATAATGTTTTATTACCTAGACCTAAACCCGAGTCACCTACGAAGGTTGTGCCAAAACAAACCGAAGTTGCTAAAGCTACAACCCAAAAGACTAGAGCGAAGACTGGTGTTAATACTCGGGGCAAGAAAAATGCAAGATTGATCTCTCGCATGACGAGGAACAAGTCTAAGATTCCTGCCAAAACAGAGCCTATGGTTGTTAGTGAGGACTCTGATTCAGACATTGAACGATTTCTCTCTGAAGAATATCCTTACTCTGAGGGATTGTGTAGCAAACCGCCTCACGATTTCGTTAGGAACCTCCCTCCTTGTCTGCGGGATAACCCTGCCTTTCCTGGTATTGAGCCACTCCATGAAACCCTTGGAGAATCATCAAAACCCCCTTCTGTTCAGCCTGTTTCTGCACCTTGTGATCAATGTGGGTTATGGGTTGAAAGATACTATTTGGATGTACCTACGTTGCAATCCAGGATCTACGAGTTGGAAAACCAAGTGGCAATGCTCACTGGTTAGAATGCAAAGGTGCAACCTTCCGATAAAAAGAAACAAACCATGGGTTCAGTCCTATTCAAAAACGTCGAGTCTGCCACTGCAATTATCAATTCAAAATTGACATAAGGCCCAACAGCTGTGATGGTATATTTTCCTCATTTATATTACTCTTTGTACATATTTCGCCTGCTCTGTTACATAAAGCATGCTTCGCTGTATATAATGTTTGTTTTATTTTTGGTTATCATTTTAAAATTCGATTGGATTTGGGTTTTGATTAGATATATCATCGAATAGATATGATTGTTTAAAATTAGCTCGATGTTCTGTTGATAATACAAGCTGTTAATATTTAAAAAAAAATAGTTTGTTGATTGATATCCCAAATTTTGAATACAGTCGATGGTGTAATTCGAATTGGTTAATAGATGGGTTAACTGTTTCATTTTCATTCGACCAAATTTCATATTTTTCTATGGATACATAACCGAATCGTAACTGATTTGATTCTAATTGATTGCAACTTATTCGAATTGGATTTTGATTAAGGTTACGATGTTGTTTCTATAATTGGTTCAGTGAAAATTGGTTTGGATTATTGCTCGGTTCATGAATCTGTAGATTTTATCATGCTTCTGTCCATTGACTGTGTAAAAGTTCTTGAGTTGATATGATTTCATTCGATTACAATGGAGGTTGTTTACGCATTGTGATTTTAATTAAAAGTTATCAATTCGTTACTATGACTAGTCGATGACAGTTATGACCATATCTATGAACTGTTGGAAATTCAGCATGTAAAGTCTATGACTAGATTTATGGATAGAGTTATGCCTGTTTTATTGTGACCATTTTTGGCTATTGATTAAACGATTTGGATCCTGTGCAAACCGATAATGATTGTTTTATCTCATACGATCTGGTTTACCATTGATTGCATTCATGAAACAGTCTTGTTAAGATTTGATTTGATTTTATGACAATTGGGAAAACAGAGCATTCTCACTCTGTCCCGATTTTATTCTGTTCGATTTGGTTTGATTGAAAGGATTATTTTTATTAAATCATTAGTAATTTGTGATGATCTGATTCGATTTTATTTTGATTATATATCTGGTCCTATTTACTTTTCTAGACCAGCTACAAAATCAGAAGATTCTGTAGCTAAGTCTATAGAATCATTTTTTCTATTGTTTTCTCAATAAAATACTCCTCTAACTTGATCTTTATGTCTATTACAGGAAAATTTGAATTGGTAGTGGATGTGAGGAGTAGTTGGAAGATATCTTTAAGATTTCACTTGCATTTTTAGTTACATAGTTTAAGAGATTTTTGGGATTGTTCCCAGATTGTGTAAACTGTTTGCTATTATTCACAAGGATGTTTTACCTTGTGAGAAACTTATATAAACCTATGGTTTTGTAATATTAAGACATCATCATCAGTTGTGGAAGAAAAAG
>ML785163.1:107403-122132 GCA_009831015.1 Picea engelmannii
CCTAGTCTCCTATATATACCAAGGAGACATTTTCATTTTGAATCATCTTGTACTTGAACATTTAAGTGGGGTAAAAGGAGGTTGCCCCCTTGAAGAGGCTTATTATCTGAAATTATCTCTTCTTCAAGGTGTTGAGTACTTTTCCTAAGGTTTTTCTATGCTATATTGATGTTTGGTTCTTAACATTAATTTATTTTAAATGTGAACTATTGTATGTACTACATGTGTCCAAAAAATATCTGTCAATTTGGAATCCATTAGTATTGTTCGAGCCATTTCCTATGTAATTATCATCCATTATGATAAATTTCCTTTGTCTCTAAACCATTCTCTGAACCAATCTATGAATCCATGATCTTGTCCAGTGTCATATATCTGTCCAAACCTGCTAAGTATTCTTACAAATCCATCTCTGTCCATACTGTTCAAGACTCTACTTGTGCAATTGTCCATAATGTTGACCCATTTATCACTATACTATCATGAAGTCTTGATTAATATATCAAGCTATACTTCTACTAATTGACTTCTATGGATCTGTCTTCTCAAACTTTGCAAGTTTCTCGAAGGATGCTTCTTTGGTATGCCACATCTATCGCATAGACTCCCCCTGTCTAGTATTCATATTACCTGGGAGTCTCTAAGTCGGATGGCTCAAAACAATTATTCCTATGACATGTATTCATAATCATATTCATTGGTAGATTCATCATCATCTTCATTTGTATATTCATCATCTCTCAGATCTCTGACTTCTTTCTTTTTGTCTATGGATTCATCTTTCACTACAATGCTTGAAATTATAATCTCTTGAACCTATTCCTTATTTACCTGTCCTTCTTTTCTTTCAGTTATTTTCCAAACCTTTATGTATCTGACATCTTTCTTTTTCTCTGTAGAATTTTCTACATCTTGTTTTATTTTCAATCTTGCGATCTCTGGGACCTAGTATTTGTTCACCTGTTCTTCATGTTTTCTTATCCACACTTTCTTACATCTGATATCAGTGTTCTCTTTCATGGAAGTATCAATCATGCTTCTACAATCACTAGCTATGTGTCCATAGTTATGACATTTGTAACATTCAATGTTATGTGGGGCCACATAGGCATTTATTTCTTGAATATTTATTTTATAATTCCTACAATCTACAACCTTATGTCCAAAGTTAGTACAATAAAAACAATGACCATAAAATAAATTTGCATACCTGGTAGTGAATGATCTTGATTGTGGCGTAGTCCTTCTAAATTTTTTCCTTGACTGATCATGATCATGATTGAAGCTTCTTTGTGGCTTGAAAATGGATTATCTTCTTGAATATGTATCTTGAATAGTTTTCTTAGATTCTGGTTGACCATGATTCCTTCCTTTTTGTACTTCTACATAACTCTTTCTATTTTCTTCATTCTTGTTTTCTAGCAACCTAGAGTGCTTCTCTTCATTATCTATAACTGATGTGGATGTTTTTGTTTCTTCAATGTTCTTGTTCAGCTTGATGATTTTACTTCTCAATGTGACAACTTCTTCTTCAAGCTTCTCAACCTCTTATTCTTTCTTCATTATCTGAGACCTCATGACTTCTTCTATTATTTTTTCTTCTTCAACATGAATTTTTAATGTGATTATTTCTTCTTCAAGTCATTTCTCTTTTTGAACAAACTCTTCCTCAAGCTATTTTAGATCGTTATTTATTTCATTAAGATGATTTGTCAATATCTTCTCTCTCATTTTTGCTTCTTCCTTCTTTGTTTCTATGTTGGCTTCTAAATACTTCTTTTGATATTCAATATTTTCTTCGATTTTTCTGGCTTCTTCTAGCTGAGTTCTTAACTTCTCGATGACCTGTTGGGATTCTTGAAAAATGTGAACACTTTCCTTTTGTTTCATCAATTCTTTCTTGAGTGACTTGTTTTCTTCTCTTAGTTCATCTAAATCACTAAGAAATTCTCTAGTGATTATGTACTCTTCATATTCTGAATCTGTTTTACATGGTGAATATAATTCTTCTTGATGTGTATCTACATCTTCTTTGGCATTTTATGAATCTGCGATGTGTGAAGAATATATGTGATGTAACTTATCCCAAATTTCTTTGGATTATGAACATTTACCAACCTTTTCTCTTACCAAATTAGGTAATCCTTCCCAGATGAAATCCATTGTTATTTTTTTATTCTTCTTCAATTCCTTCGTGGCTGCAGTCTTTTCCCTTTTTGAACTATCATATCTTGTAACAAGCGATAGCCAAATATAATGTCCTTGTTCCTGTAAAAATACTTTCATTTATGCTCCACATACCATACTTAAAACCATTCTAACCATTAAACATTGGTACTCCATTCTCAGAATAATCCATGATATCCTTCCAGTGGTTAAATTGTTTCCTGAAGGAACCTGCTCTGATACTAATTGCTGGACTACTGAGAGGGGGGGTGAATTAGTAATAGAGAAATTTAATCCTTTTTTTACCACAAATTGAAAGTGTTATATCACTATATCATTATCATCTAATAGTTGCAGAGTAAATAAACAATGAAAAAATGAGAAATCACACACATACATAGTACACCAATGTTTTTTGTAGCAACCCAAAGCGGGAGAAAACCACATAATGATTTTTCTTATATGTCTTGAAGAATTACATTCATTGGAAGCATTAACTTCCTTTTTTTTCTAGTTGCAACTGGAAGGAGGCTCCAACCCCCTAGTTTCTCAGGCTACAACCTAAAGCAAGCTCCAACTCCCTAATTCTCTGGCTACAGCCATAAGGAGGATACAACCCCCTATGTTATATGGATACAACTAGAAGGTGACTACAACCACCTATCCTTGCCCCGTCCAATCGCCCTAACATAGAAGTATAATGATGGAACCACTGTCACACTATCACTTTGAGATATACTACTATAAACCTATACCAATCAACCTGCACCAAACAACCTGTGCTAATAACTTGAACCATGCATCAACCATGCGTCAACCTATACCTCAACTTGTAATCAACCTGCACCAAAAAACCTGTACCAATAACTTGAACCATGCATCAACCTATACCTCAACCTATAATCAACCTATACCATAAACAAGTGCATCAACCATGCACCAACCTATACCAAACAACTTGTATTCATCTTGTACCATAAACAAGTGCATAAACCATGCACCAACCTATACCTCAACTTGTACCATGAACAAGTGCATCAACCATGCACCAAACCTGTACCTCAACCTGTACCATGAACACGTGCATCAACCATGCAATAGACGTGTACAAATAGAATCTCACAAGAACCTGTCCAAACAACCTATCACAATAACCTGTCTCATCAATTTTATCAACCAAATCAAATCTACTCACCAAGATCAATCACCAAGAAAACTCTCAAAGATGTGCATCAAACAAGAATAGCACAACTCATAATCATCACCAAGATCAATATGTGCTTCTAATAATATACCAATACAAGTATCAACAATGTGTCAACAATAATACTAACAAGCACCTCCAACCATGTACCAAGTATGTATCAATCATGTATCAGCTACTCATCAACTATGACTCATCAAGATGTACCAGCATCATCAACTATACACCTCATGTATGTTGAAACTCATCAACTACTTGTCTCAACCATGTACCCAACATTTACCTCAACCAAAACCCCTCATCAATTTCATCATCCAAATATGATTTGCAACTCTGTAATAGACCTAGTGTATATGATAACAAACTTGCAAACCTTCCTTAACTTTAACAACAAGAGACTATAATTTTCATCAAACTTTACTTTAGTCTCACATGACTAGTTTTGGATTAGTCAACAACCCTAACTTAAAATAATCATAACTATGTACCTGTAATGAATAAAGATTTGAAAATAGTACAAAATGTTAATCGGGCTATTTATGCAATTATTCCAGGTGTCACTACTTGGAACCTCTCAGAAAAGGAGTTATATAAAAAATGGCTTACCTTGTTGAATTATGGCTTGTTCTAGAGAGAAAACTTGTAGAGTGTGCCCCACACGAAATATTTGTTGTATGGATCTGAAAATTTTACACAGAATACTATAGACTGTACTATAACTAACACATTTTTTCTTACTTTATTTGCATATGTTATGAAGAATTTATGACGTGTTTACCAGAAACACCTATTTTAGACTAGTTTCAGGACTAGCCACAAACCCTATTTTCCACAGAGTGTAACTCCAAAAATACAACGACCCACAAGCTGAATTTTTTACTACAGATACTTGGATATGTTTCCTCAATGGCCACCCAATTTCACAATCTAAATAATTCTAGAAAAAACATTATTTTGAAAATGGTGAGATGACCTGTAAATAACATACCTTAGAAAGCATCATCAAAATAATTTATCCTCCCTTGAATTTCGTCCTTCTTTACTTCAACTTCCCTATGAAATTAGGATTATATATCCTTTGGTTACCTTAGTCACTTGTATATATTCAATATTCTCAAGTGTGATTAAAATGAGAGAGCCTTGCCTCTTATTTATACTCTCCAAGTAGCTTCCTTAGAAGCATCTTCCAAGCCACTTTGTCCACAGTCACCTATGTCCAACTTTGTCCAATTTGCCACTTGTCCATGTATCAAATAGACACCTGACCACTTAACCCATTTTCCTCATTTTAGGGTTAACCTTCTTATAACCACTTTCCATTATTAGAAAGTTCTTTATTTACTTTATTATTTAAATAATCCTCCTTGACTTTGTCACTTCACTTTATTATTTAAATAATCCTCTTTGATTTTGTCACTTCACTTTATTATTTAAATAATCCTCTTTGACTTTGTCACTTCACTTTATTATTTAAATAATCCTCTTTTTCTTTGTCACATCACTTTATTATTTAAATAATTTATCCTTTGCAAGAACTTTGACTTCTTTGACCTTTTGGGGTTTCAAGCCAATCATATGAGGATCATTCAACTTCGTAAGGCCATAACTCTCAAACTGTGAAGAGTTATGTGATGTTCCACATACTAGTGGAGATGGAATGACATGTACTATACATATAGAATAGTCTTACCTTCAAATATATCAAAACTCATACCATTATACATCAAACAAACTTGGGTCCATTACCCAAACCTAGGTTCTCCAACTTCACATGGCCATAACTCTCTAACCGTGAGGAGTTATGTGATGTCCCACATACCATTGGAAATGAAATGACATGTAATAACCATCTAAAATGTTATTACCTTCAAATATATTAAAACTCATACCATTATACATCAAACAAACTTGGGTCCATTACCCAAACCTTTGTGCTACCGAAATTCGCTACCAGGGTTGACATCAATCACTAAGGGTCAAAATCAATCTACAATATCAATCTCCAATTGTTGATATCAATGAAAACCAACAATCAATACCAACTATTCATCAACCTAATCCAACTGTCTGACAATGAGCAGGGCAACTTTAATCTTCCAAAAGTTCAGTAAGATGACCATTTCTCAAGGAAAAACATTTTGTTTAGTTTGTCAAATGATGTGGTTTATCATTTCAAAATGTTATAGAGGATGTATCATGTGTTTACAAAGTGTCATTCACATTGCGACATATGCAGAATGAAAATGAAAAATTTACGACACTTGTGACAAAAGTGTGATGCTTGCAACACTTACGACAATGAGAATGTGACATTATTGAAGTGAAAAATTTTGACGTATAACACATAGGGCATGGGGAAAAGAGAATATTCATATCTAAAAGAGTAGAAACCCAGAAACAAACAATATAAAATTGAAATAATACTCTGCAAAAAAATTAAAAAGAGCGTATTCAAGCTTTATACATTCAGATCTAGTTGAATTGGTTGTATCTTGGCAAAACAAAAACCTTTTCGAGTGAAATGAAAATAATTATTGAATGAAATGATCACTCGGAACGCAATAGAAAATTCCTCTCAGACCAAAAATGTAACAAAATGGCCAAAACCGAAGATGAGGAAACTCGGCTTCACGATCTCGATCTACAACAGGAGCGGGTCTTCAAACAGACTCTGATACCATGTTCGACAACATGGGTATTCCAACAGAGGATGAAAACCTTTAGTAACCACTCACATAAATAGATCAAATATCAACACACTGATGGTTTGACGTGGTAAAACCCCTACAAGGAAATATCCATGGCCCCAGCCAATGTGACCACTTGGAGAAGTTTATTAATGAAAAATAAAAACATTACAGAGAGATTTTAAAAGAAATGTTCTCACAATCGATCATCGAAAATTGACCCTCGATGATATTTAAATAGAGATCATGGACCAATCCATTGATAAGCCATGGATCAATGGCCTTTAAGATCGAGTAGAATATGAATCGTTGGATCACTCTATGTTGGGAAAATATCATGATCGTCTGATTTTCAAACTACAAATGCATAATA
This sequence comes from Picea engelmannii, assembly GCA_009831015.1. Taxonomy (NCBI): domain Eukaryota; kingdom Viridiplantae; phylum Streptophyta; class Pinopsida; order Pinales; family Pinaceae; genus Picea; species Picea engelmannii. The sequence continues at coordinate 113,834 of ML785163.1, forward strand.
ATGAATACTAAAGAAACACACTAAGAAACACACTTTTACCTAACGATTCATTAGACCAAGTTGATCTTAAATAAATCCTAAGTGTCTAAATATCCTAACAAAATTGATTATGGAAACAAGTGGGTATGTGAGTCAAAGGTGAGTGCAGAAACCCTCCCATATAAAATTGAGTCAACCAATTTGTGTACTTTGAAAGAAAAATAGTGTTTATGGTTTACATGATGAATTGAGGATGGAAACAAATGGGTGTGTGAGTTAAATTTGATTCCAGAAACCCTCCCATATCGTTAAGGCATGTGAATAGTCTATACATGTCAAATAGAAGTGCATACATAATTGGTTTGAAAAAAATTCAACCTTGGCCCCATTCATAGGTCAATGTTGCCCATGTCTAGTCCTAGTACAATGTCTTTCTGTTTCTCCTTTTAAAATTCATTTGACAACACACATGTTTTCACATCTAGTACTACAAGGGCATATTTTTATGGTGTTGATTAAACAATGAACAAAAAAAGAGGGATTTTTCATGACAAATATGACACACATACATTGTATATACAATGTAGAACCTAAAATAAAAATGAAGAAACATTGATGCAAACTTAAAACTTGTGTCAACCAATTTGTGTACTTTGAAATAAAAATAGGGTTTATGGTTTACATGATAAATTGATAATGGAAACAAGTGGTTGTGTGAGTCAAATTTGAGTCCAGAAACCCTCCCATATCTTTAAGGCATGTGAATAGTCTATCCATGTCAAATTTCAGAGCATACAGAAACAGTTTGAAAATTTTCAAAGTTGGCCCCATGCACAGCTCATTGTTTCCCATGTCTAGTCCAAGTACATATTTTCATTGTTCCTTTTAAAATTTTTTCAACAATATAGAAGTTCCTACATCTAGTACTGCAAGGACATATTTGAATAGTGTTGATTAAACAATAAATAAAAAAATAAGGATTTTTCATCACAAATATAACACACATACATTGTATATACAATGTAGAACTTGAAAGAAAAATGAAGAAAGGTTGATGCAAACTTAAAACTTTTGTCAACCAATTTGTGTACTTTGAAAGAAAAATAAGGTTTATGGTTTACATGATTAATCGATGATGGAAACAAGTGGGTGTGTGAGTCACATTTGAGTCCATAAAACCTCCCATATCTTTAAGGCATGCAGATAGTCTATCCATGTCAAATTTCAGTGCATACAAAAACAGTTTGAAAAAAAATTAGCGTTGGCCCCATTCACAGGTCATGTCTACTCCTAGTATAATGTATTTTTATTATTCCTTTTAAAATGCATTCGATAGTACACAGGTTACCGCATCTAGTACTGCAAGGACATATTTTTTGGGTGTTGATTAAACAATGAATGAAAAAAGAGGTATTTTTCATCAAAACTGCGACACACATACATTGTATATACAATGTAGAACCTAAAATAAAAATGAAGAAACGTTGATGCAAACTTAAAACTTTGTCAACCAATTTGAGTACTTTGAAAGAAAAATAGGGTTTATGGCTTACATGATGAATTTATGATGGAAATAAGTGGGTGTGTGAGGAAAATTTGAGTCAAGAAACCCTCCCATATCGTTAAGGCATGAAAATATTCTATCGATGTAAAATTTCAGTGGATACAAAAAGAATTTGAAAAAATTTCAATGTTGGCCCCATTCATAGTTCATTGTTTCCCATGTCTAGTCCTAGTACAATGTCTTTTCGTTGTTCATTTCAAAATTCGTTCGACAGTAAACACAATACTGCATCTAGTACTGCAAAGACATATTTTTATGGTGTTGATTAAATAATGAACAAAAAAGGAGGGATTTTTTATCACAACTATGACACACATACATTGTATATACAATGTAGAAGCTGAAAGAAAAATGAAGAAACGTTGATTCAAACTTAAAACTTCTGTCAACCAACTTGTGTACTTTGATATCAAAATAGGGTTTATGGTTTACATGATGAAATGATGATGGAAGAAATTGGTTGTGTCAATCAAATTTGAGTCAAGAAACACTTCCATATATTTAAGGCATATGAATAGTCCATCCATGTCAAATTTCAGTGCATACAAAAGTAGTTTGAAAAAATTTCAACGTTGTCCCCATTCACAGGTCATTATTGCCCATGTCTAGTCCTAGTCTAATGTATTTTCATTGTTCCTTTTAAATTTGTTCGAAATTACACATGTTCTTGCATCTAGTACTGCAAGGAAATATTTTTATGGTGTTGATTAAACAATGAACGAAAAAAGAGGGATTTTTCATCACAGCTATGACACACATACATTCTATATACAATGTAGAACCTGAAATAAAAAATGAAGAAAGTCTGATGCAAACTTAAAACTTGTGTCAACCAATTTGTGTACTTTGAAAGAAAAATAGGATTTATTATTTACATGATGAATTGATGATGGAAAAAAGTGGGTGTGTGAGTCAAATTTGAGTCTAGAAACCCTCCCATATCATTAGGTAATGTGAATAATATATTCATCTCAAATTTCAGTGCATAGAGAAACAGTTTGAAATAATTTCAACGTTGGCCCCATTCACAAGTCACTCTTGCCCATGTCTACTCCTAGCACAATGAATTTTGGTTGTTCCTTTTAAAATTCGTTCAACAGTACACACGTTCTCACATCTAATACTGCAAGGACATATTTTATGGTGTTGATTAAAAAATGAATGAAAAAAGATGTATTTTTCATCAAAACTATGACACACATACATTGAATATACAATGTAGATCCTATAATAAAAATGAAGAAAGGTTTCCCATAGGGGTTTTTTCTAGTGGCCAGCGGACGTGTTGTTAAGGTGTTTGTGTTTTCAAGCAGGTCACGAGTTCAAACCTCGTCTTATCTGGAGGCCATGATTGTGGGTGGTGTGGTTCTCCCTAGGGATTATAAGGAAACCGACGGGATTTGACCCCATGTCACGCGAGTACAATATTGTCTCCGTAACCGATTCCCTTAGATACTAGAAAAAAAAAATGAAGAAAGGTCGATGCAATCTTAAAAATTGTGTAAACCAGTTTGTGTACTTTGAAAGAAAAATATGGTTTACGATTTACATGATGAATTGATGATGGAAAAAAGTGGTTGTGTGAGTCAAAATTGAGTCCAAAAACCCCCCCATATCATTAAGACATGTGGATAGTCTATCCATCTCAAGTTTTAGTTCATACAGAAACAATTTGAAATTTTTTAACCTTGGCCCCATTCACAGGTCATTGTTGCCCATGTCTAGTCCTAGTACAATGCATTTTTCATTTTTCCTTTTAAAATTCATTCAAAAGTACACACATGGACGTATCTAGTAATCCAAGGGCATATTTTTATGGTGTTTCTTAAACAATGAACAAAAAAAAAGGGATTTTTCCTCAGAACTGTGAAACACATACATTGTATATACAATGTAGAACCTAAAAGAAAAATGAAGAGAGGTTGATGCACACTTAAAACTTGTATCAACCAATTTGTGTATTTTGAAAGAAAAATAGGATTTATGGTTTACATGATGAATTGATGATGGAAACAAGTGGTTGTATGAATCAAAGCTGAGTCCAAAAACCCTCCCATAGCTTTAAGGCATGTGAATACTCTATCCATGTTAAATTTGAGTGCATACATAAACTGTTTGAAAAAATATCAAAGTTGGCCCCATTCAAAGGGAATTGTTGCCAATGTCTAGTCCAAGTACAATGTATCTTCGTTGTTCATTTTAAAATGTGTTCGGAAGTACACACGTTCATGCATCTAGTACTGCAAGGACATATTGTTATGGTGTTGATTAAATAATGAACAAAAAAAGAGGGATTTTTCATCACAACTATGACACACATACATTGTATATACAATGTAGAACCTGAAAGAAAAATGAAGAAAGTCTAATGCAAACTTAAAACTTGCATCAACGAAATTGTGTACTTTGAAAGAAAACTAGGGTGTTTACATGATTAATTGATGATGGAAACAAGTGTGTGTGTGTGTGAGGTAAATTTGAGTGCAAAAACCCTCGCATATTGTTAAGGTAAGTGAATAATCTATCCATGTCAAATTTGAGTGCATACAGAAACTGTTTGAAAAAATATCAATGTTGGCCCCATTCAAAGGGAATTGTTGCCAATGTCTAGTCAAAGTACAATGTATCTTCGTTGTTACTTTTAAAATGTGTTTGAAAGTACACACATTCATGCATCTAGTACTGCAAGGACATATTGTTATGGTGTTGATTAAACAATGAACAAAAAAAGAGGGATTTTTCATCACAACTATGACACACATACATTGTATATACAATGTAGAAACTGAAATAAAAATGAAGAAAGGCTAATGCAAACTTAAAACTTGCATCAACGAAATTGTGTACTTTGAAAGAAAACTAGGGTGTTTACATGATTAATCGATGATGGAAAAAAGTGTGTGTGTGAGAGAGAGAGGTAAATTTGAGTGCAAAAAACCTCCCATATCATTAAGGCATGTGAATAGTTTATCCATGTCAAATTTTAGTGAATACATAAATAGTTTGAAAAAATTTCAACGTTGGCCCCATTCAAAGGTCACTCTTTCCCTTGTCTACTCCTAGTACAATGTATTTTCATTGTTCCTTTTAAAATTCATTCGACGGTACACACATTCATGCATCTAGTACTGCAAGGACATATTTTTATGGTGTTGATTAAACAATGAATGAAAAAAGAGGGATTTTTCATCACAACTATGACACACAAACATTGTATATACAATGTAGAACCTAAAAGAAAAATGAAGAAACGTTGAAACAAAATTTAAACTTATGTCGACCAATTTGTGTACTTTGAAAGAAAAATAGGGTTTATTATTTACATCATGAATTGATGATGGAAACAAGTGGGTGTGTGAGTCAAATTTGAGTCGAGTAACCCTCCCATATTGTTAAGGCATGTGAATAGTCTATCCATGTAAAATTTTAGTGCATAGAGAAATAGTTTGAAAAACATTTAATGTTGGCTCCATTCATAGGTAACTGATGCCCCTGTCTAGTCCTAGTACAATGTCTTTTCATTGTTCCTTTTAAAATCTGTTTGAGAGTACGCACATTCCCACATATAGTACTCCAAGGACATAGTTTTATGGTGTTGGTTAAACAATGAACGAAAAAAGAGGTATTTTTAATCAAAACTATGACACACATACATTGTATATACAATGTAGAACCTGAAATAAAAATGAAGAAAGGTTGATTTAAAGTTAAGACTCGTGTCAACCAATTTGTGTACTTTGAAAGGGAAAAAGGGTTTATTGTTTACATGATGAATTAATGATGGAAAAAAGTGGGTGTGTGAGTCAAGTTTGAGTCCAAAAACCCTCCCATATCGTTAAGACATGTGAATATTCTATCCATTTCAAATTTCAGTGCACACAGAAATAGTTTGAAAAAATTTCAACATTGGCGCCATTCACAGGTCACTCTCGCCCATGTCTTTTCCTAGTACAATGTATTTTAATTGTTAATTTTAAAATTTCTTTGAAACTACACACGTTCCCTTATCTAGTACTGCAAGGACATAATTTTATGGTGTTGATTAAACAATTAACAAAAAAGGAGGGATTTTTCATCACAACTATGAGACACATACATTGTGTATAGAATGTAGAACTTGAAAGAAAAATGAAGAAAGGTTGATGCAAACTTAAAACTTGTGTCAACCAATTTGTGTACTTTGAAATAAAAATAGGGTTTATAGTTTACATGATGAATTGATTAAAAAGGTGGGTGTGTGAGTCAAAAACCCTCCCATATAGTTAAGGCGTGTGAATAGTCTATCCATGTCGGATTTCAATGCATACAGAAACATTTTGAAAAAATTTCAGCGTTGGCCCCATTCACAAGTCACTGTTGCGCATGTCTAATCCTAGTACAATTTATTTTCGTTGTTCCTTTTAAAAATCATTTGAAAATACATGTGTTCATGCATCTAGTACTGCAAGGGGATATTTTTATGTTCTTGATTAAGAAATGAACAAAAAAAGAGGTATTTTTCATCATAACTATGACACACATACTTTGTATATACAAGGTAGAACCTGGAAGAAAAATGAAGAAAGGATGATGAAAATGTAAATCTTGTGTCAACCAATTTGTGTACTTTGAAAGAAAAATAGGGTTTATGGTTTACACGATGAATTGATGATGGAAACAATTGGTTTTGTGGGTCAAATTTTAGTCCAAAAACCCTCCCATATCGTTAATGCATTCAAATAGTCTATCCATGTCAAATTTCAATGCATACAGAAATAGTTTGAAAATATTTCAACGTTGGCCCCATTCACAGGTCACTCTTTCCCATGTCTTGTCCTAGTACAATGTATTTTCCTTGCTCCTTTTAAAAAAAATTGACAGTACACACAATCCAACATCTATTACTAGAGGGACATGTTTTTCAGGTGTTGATTAAACAATGAACGAAAAAAGAGGGACTTTTCATCACAACTATGACACACATACATTGTATGTACAATGTAGAACCTGAAAGAAAAATGAAGAAAGGTTGATGCATACTTAAAACTTGTGTCAACCAATTTATGTACTTTGAAATAAAAATAGGGTTTATGGTTAACATGATGAATTGATGATGGAAAATATGGATGTCTGAGTCAAATTTGAGTCCAGTAACCCTCCCATATCCTTAAGGCATGTGAATATTCTATCCATGTCAAATTTCAGTGCATACACAAATAGTTTGAAAACATTTCAACGTTGGCCCCATACATATGTCACTCTTGCCCATGTCTACTCCTAGTACAATGTATTTTCGGTGTTCCTTTTAAAATTATGTCGACAGTACACATGTTCCCACATCTAGTACTGTAAGGACATATTTTTATGGTATTTATTAAACAATGAATGGAAAAAGAGGGATTTTTCATCACAACTATGACACACATTCATTGTATATACAATGTAGAACCGAAAAGAAAAATTAAGAAAGGTTGATGAAAAATTAAAACTTGTGTCAACCAATTTGTGTACTTTGAAAGTAAAATAGGGTTTATGATTTACATGATGAATTGATTATCTAAACAAGTGGTTGTGTGAGTAGAATTTGAGTGAAGAAACTATCCCATATCGTTAACGCATGCAAATAATCTATCCATCTCAAATTTCCATCCATATAGAAAAATTTTGAAAAACTTTCAACGTAGGCCCCATTCACAAGTCACTCTTGCCCATGTCTAGTCCTAGTACAATGCCTTTTCATTGTTCCTTATAAAATTCATTCGATAGTACACACATTCTCTCATCTAGTACTACAAGGAAATATTTTTATGGTGTTGATTAAACAATGAACAGAAAAAGAGGGATTTTTCATCACAACTATGACACACATACATTGTATGTACAATGAAGAACTTGAAATAAAAATGAAGAAAGGTTGATGGAAATTTAAAACTTGTGTCAACCAATTTGTGACCTTTCAAAGAAAAATAGGGTTTATGGTTTACATTATGAATTGATGATGGAAACAAGTGGGTGTTTGAGTCAAATTCCAGTTTAGAAACTCTCCCATATCGTTAAGGCATGCAAATAGTATATCCATGTCAAATTTCAGTGCATGTAGAAACAGATTGAAAACATTTAAATGTTCGCCCCATTCATGGGTCACTCTTTCCCATGTCTACTCCTAGTACAATGTATTTTCGTTGTTCCTTTTAAAATCCATTTGACAATACACACTTTCCTGCATCTAGTACTACAAGGACATATTTTTATGGTTTTGATTAAAAAATGAACCAAAAAAGAGGGATTTTTCATCATAACTATGACACACACACATTGTATGTACAATGTAGAACCTAAAAGTAAAATGAAGAAATGTTGATGCAAACTTAAAATTTATGGCAACCAATTTGTGCACTTTAAAATAAAAATAGGGTTTTCGGTTTACATGATGAATTGATGATGGAAAAAAGTGGGTGTGTGAGTCAAATTTGAGTCCAGAAACCCTCCCATGTCATTAAGGCCTGTGAATTATCTATCCATGTAAAATTTCAGTGCATACAAAAATAGTTTGAAAAGATTTCAATCTTGGCCCCATTCATAGGTCATTGTTGCCCATGTCTAGTCCTAGACACTGGTGATTTTAAGAACGCCGCCTAAATTTATATGTATAATAATTGGGTGAATCCCCGTGATACATAGGAAAAATTGAAGGCTATTTTATCAATAATATAATATGTATATATAATTTTTTGGCGAATCTTTTAGTCGATTATATAATCTTGTAAAATCTTGGCG
>ML785163.1:142989-155401 GCA_009831015.1 Picea engelmannii
CACACCATCCATTGGTCTGAACACATCGTCTGTTGGCCCAAGGTCTACCTTTTCTCTCCAGACAACCCATTCTACAATGGTCCCTCACATTCCGACTATTCCTTCCGGTAATGCGGTGGTTAGCCAAGCTATAATTGGCACACCTGTAACACCTAGACCTTCATCATCACTCCCTTTTGGGTACAAAGCACTGAATTCTTCCACTGCCACTGCTACCCAAGTTATGCCCGGAAGTTCCATACCTATCCAACAACCCGGAGGGATCAGTCTTGGTGGTCCTAATCCGTTCGGTAGTACCAGTTAGTCATTTACGTCTGGTTCTTAAATTATGGGAACTTTACCTCAAGCTGGGGGGAATCCTCCCACCGGAGGACAACTTTCATTTGGGGGGCACCCTCATGCTGGGAGACAGCCTCAATCCAGAGCCTACCATCAACTGAATGGAAAAAATGTTTCTGCCACTCCTAATCCATGGAATATCCCTTTTCCAGGAAACCCACAGTTCTCGGGAGGACATAATTCTCAAGCTCCACAACAACCCCCTTATGGAAAAATGCCAAATCCAGCTTATAATCCTCAAAACCCATCCGGTTATCCTCTGCTCGCACATGTTTTTCAAAACACCTCAAATCTTGTGTACCCTGGTCAACACCAACCTCATACAAGAGGGCCCACTAGTTACAGTTATCTGCATAACCTAGTGTATGGCCCTACTGGTGTCCCTATTCCACACCAACATTACCCACAAGTTAACCGAAAACTACCTTTCTTAGCAACCCTGGACCTTCCAAACTTGTCTTGGTTAACAAATGATCCCATTTTTCGTTCTCTGGTTTGGCCAGCTATTCCAGCTAAACTTCCTTCTGATATCCCAAAATTCGACGGAAAGTCTGGAGAAGACCCAGACAACCATGTGATGACTTTCCATTTGTGGTGTTCATCCAACTCCTTCATGGACGATTCTATACGTTTGTGTCCTTTTCAACGAATTCTTATGGGTTCCACAGCAAAATGGTATATTGAACTACCACGTGCCTCTTTTCACGATTTCAACTCCCTCGCCATGTCCTTCCTCACACACTTCCAACTACCCATTCGATACGAGACGGGTACTAAATTATTGACCTCCCTTCATTAGACAACCTCTGTACATATCTCCGATCACATACATGAATGGAGATGATGACGAAGGCTAATCAAAGCAGTTATTCTTGACCAATTATTAGCGGAATGGTTCACCAAATCACTGTTACCCCAGATCGCTCGTGATGTTGCCATGGGTGGTGCAGTCACTGAGGAAGAGGCTATTGACCGAGCTCAGTACTTAGACTTAGTTTATTCACAGTATGGTACTCGGTACAAGATGATACCAAATTCTACCCGTGCCACTAATGATCCATCCAAACCATCGTCTGCCTCGCACGTGGATGGAGTTATTGGCTCCGTCAAGACCCAATCTACCTCCCAGTTGATTGGGACAACTCAGTGGCCTGCTTCAATGGTTGCTCCTAGTCTGATTGCACCCTCTTCTACCCCCCCTCAAACTCAAGTCTCTGAGGTGAATGTGGTTGAATCAACCCCTTCACAACAACCTGGGGGAAATAAGAAAGCGAGAAATAAACAAAGGAAAAACAACAACAATGAACAACCAAAAAATCAACCGCAAACCCCTGCTGTCGGGAAACAACCACAACGGAAACTGAAATTCCCATGTCTCATTTGTGGTGATGATCACTACACCCGAGACTGTCCACATCGCGATGAAGTGGCTAAGATATTTAAGGGAAATTCACAACCCGTTGTTCTTACTCAGCCTTTCCCACAGCAGCAATCTTTGGTTGGTCAAACCATCACTTCAGGGGGCAATTCCAACCAACCCCATGATGAGGCCTCAACTAGTGCCCACATTTACATGTTTAACAGGGTTAATCTAACCACTTTCACTGCGACATATGACACACCAGTTAAACTTGATAATCCAAAGAATACCAATGGTTCCATACCGGACCCATTACCATCTTCCGTTAGTCCTTCGTCTGCTAGCCCTCCATCCGGGCCACTTCAGATTGAGAAACCTTCGTTTGACTCCATTTTATGCCCTCCTAAGAGAATTATCCGGAAATCTACCTTTAATCCTAGTTCACGAGCTGCCCAAAACTACAACATCGTTGAAGATTTGGCTCAAGCACCGTGTGCTATGTCCACTTTAGAAGTTCTACAACACTGTCCTAGCCAACGTAGAACGCTCTTAGCTACCATCGGCGCTTTTGTCCTAAGTCATCAAACAACCTCACGTTTAATCTGGATGATCATCAACTTTTACTCTCCCACCAACTAGCTTTCCAAATCGATGTTGTTGTTCACAATCAACAAATCCACCGAACTATCTTGGATGAGGGAGCCTCTACTTGTGTTATGTCTTTAGCTTGCTGGAAAGGTTTAAAATCACCTACCCTTAGCAAATCCCCTACGATGTTACGTGATTTTGATGGGCGAGGTTTTCATCCACACGTACTTTTTCAATCCTTAGTCGTTCAGTTGGGCGGAAAAACTGTTACCATTGATGTCGAGGTGGTCGATGCCCCCCTCAATTACAACCTACTACTTGGAAGAAGTTGGTTTTATTCTATGACTGTTGTCACCTCGTCGGTGTTTCGATGTGTGAAATTCCCCCATCAAGGCAAAATTGTCACTATCAATCAACTTGATTTCTGTACATCCGACGCTCATGTCCCTGTCACCAACAACATTCCCTTTTTGGGAGACCACCCAATTACATATGAAAGCGTTGGTGTTGTCTTTTTGAAAGATTCGAGCCTCATGGGTACCTTCTCTACACCACTTCCACCCGCCACACATCATATTTCCACCGTCAATATGATTTTGGCTATGCCGTATCAATCCTTGGAATCATCTGATCCTTGGGTTGTACCTAGTCCTATGGAATTTGATGTGCTCGGTGACACTATGCCACTTAGCCCAGCCGAGGCCACATACATAGCTATTCAATCTACCTCTCCCTCTCCAGACAACCCACATTCATTGGCACTTGATGCCTACTCGATGCCTTCATGGTTGGATTCCCTATCGTCTGCAATTGATTACGTTTCCCAAATTTTCCCTTATGACGAATCTATTATGGAAATGCTCAGTATTGATGATCTACCTTGGGATGATAACCATCATCGATCCTCTTTTCTTCCACCTTTTGAAGAAATCCACCAAGACATACACTCTGTCTTCCCTCCTAATGTTATCGATGCTCCGCAATCTCCCATCCTCACACAAGATACTCTTTCTGAGGGGAATATGGGTAACATCTCTGCCACGATCATTATTGATATTTTGATCAGAGAAGGTGTCATGGAAAACATTAACCTTGGTGCTAATTGCACACCCAAAGAAGTGGTTTCTTACACCGCTTAGTTTAAATAATTCTACGATGTCTTCGCTTGGAGCTACAAGGAAATGCCAGGGATCGACCCTTCGATCGTCGTGCACAAAATCAAGAATTACCCTGGCATGAAACCTGTTCGACAAAAAATCCACCCGGTTCATCCCAAGAAAATCGCAGCTATAAAGGCAGAAGTTGAGGAACTTCTAAAATCTGGCTTTATCTATCCTGTCCCTTTGACAGAATGGGTCTCCAACCTTGTTCCGGTTGCCAAAAAACAAGGAACCATCTATGTTTGTGTTGACTATCAGGATCTCAACAAAGCTTGTCCCAAGTACAACTACCCTACACCCTTCATCGACCAAATCATTGATAATTGTGCTGGGAGTGTAATCTTCTCTTTCATGGATGGCTTCTCCGGGTATAACCAGATTGAAATCTTACCCGCTGATCAACATAAGACATCCTTCATCTACCCATGGGGAACTTTCGCCTATCGAAAGCTACCTTTTGGTCTCAAAAATGTTGGTGCTACTTTCCAGGGGGCCATGTCGTACGCTTTCCACGATATCAAGCATATCGCAGAGCCTTACCTCGATGACTTACCTGCCCACTCATCCACTCAATCAGATCACGTTGATCACTTACAGGCTATTTTTCTTCGATGTCAGTTCTACCGTATCTGCTTGAACCCACATAAGTGCATTTTTGTTGTCGAATCCGGTTGACTCCTCGGTTTTATTGTCTCTAAAGACGAGATCCGGGTGGATCCCTTAAAGATCAAGGCTATTCTGGCCTTACCCCCGCCCACCAATTTAACCCAACTCCAAAGTTTGCAAGGCAAATAAAACTTCCTTCGTCGTTTCATCTGTAACTACGTTGAGATAACCAAAGGATTCATGCGGTTGCTACGGAAAAACACCCCTTTCATCTGGGATGACATCGTTCAATGGTCATTTGATGCTATCAAGCACGTTGTTGGTCACTATAATTGCTTAATTGATTCAAACAATCAAGTGATACATAAATTGTCAACCCAGGGAAGTCTTTTTATTTCAAAGATAACCACGCACTATATATGCTCAATTCCAAAAGCAACTTAGAGTTGTAGTAAAAAAACTTATACTAATCACACTTGCTTTGAATAAACTGAAGTTCTGAATTAAATCACAGGAAAGCAACCTCCCTATTGCAGATCTTAAAGATTAATCTAAGAATCCTGGATTACATTAAAATAACACTTGCAATAGGAAAGAACAACTATTCTGCAACCAGAGAACAGGACCCTTACTCTCAAACAGAGACTTCAATACTAACACTCTTTCTTGAAAACAGTAATGCAGAAAAAGTTAACTCTATCTAGCAGAGAACAAGACCATCTAGTTCCTTCCTTTCTAAGAAGGAACCTTAAGCCCTATTTCTGTTTATCACACTTGTGAAATTGATATTTACAGAGAACAGGATAGTATGATCCCTTCCTTTCTGAGCAGGGACCCTTAACCCAGTCTCTGGCTAGCACACTTGCAGGAATAATGGAAATCTACAGAGAAAACGATATTATGATTCCTTCCTCTCTGAGCAGGAACCCTTAACCCAGTCTCTGGCTAGCACACTTGCAGAAGTAAATGGAATCTATAGAGAAAAGGATGTTCTGATCCCTTCCTCTCTGAGCAAGAACCCTTAACCCAGTCTCTGGCTAGCACACTTGCAGAAGTAAATGAAATCTACAGAGAATAGGATGTTCTGATCCCTTCCTCTCTGAGCAGGAACCCTTAACCCAGTCTCTGGCTAGCACACTTGCAGAAGTAAATGAAATATATAGAGAACAGGATGTTCTGATCCCTTCCTCTCTGAGCAAGAACCCTTAACCCAGTCTCTGGCTAGCACACTTGTAGAAGTAAATGAAATCTACAGAGAACAGGATGTTTTGATCCCTTCCTCTCTGAGAAGGAACCCTTAACCCAGTCTCTGGCTAGCACACTTGCAGAAGTAAATGAAATCTACAGAGAATAGGATGTTCTGATCCCTTCCTCTCTGAGCAAAAACCCTTAACCCAGTCTCTGGCTAGCCTCATAAAATCATCACACAAGATTGCTAATAAAAAGAATTACGAATTTCATTCAATAAACTAAGACAGAGTCAGTAGTGTTTCAGCAAAGAGGAATTCATTAAAAGCAGTGTTTCAGCAAACAAAAGTTAATCAAAGCATAAACAGAGATTGTACTAACACACTTCTAAACTAATGGGTGAATCTTGTGAGGAAGGTGGGCCCTCCCTTCTCACAAGATTCCCCTGAAACGAGAAATCTAGAGAAGGATACTCAAAGCAGTCTTTTATTCATCTGTCAAAATATCATATTACAATCTGGAAATGAATACGTCCCTCTTCTCTAGAGCTTCTTCAATACATAAAAAATTCTTTCCTTTTTCGAATGATGATTTCCTCTTATTTAAAGAGGGAATCCCTTCAATACAATAATTTACAATGTGTATCTGAGTCCTATCTTTAGTTGGATCTACTTTCTAAACCAGCATAGGATGTCTTAGTCTCACGCAACAGAATGCTATTACAGGAGCTGAATGAGGTATTGTTGTTACAGCCGGTGTAACAGCTTCTTCTCGTTGTTGCTGATGTTGTTTCAGCATTGCAATTTGTGGGTTGTTTCAGCCACGTGAATTGCGCTCTGACTATGTCGGCATTCTTGTGTAGGAGCGACGGTTAGAGCTTTGTTGACCGCTGACTGTAACGACTTCCTTTGTGTTTCATCATCGTCGGTCCTGGCGGTTTCCTCTGTGTTTCAGCATCTGCAACTCTGGACTGTGTAACAGTTCCGTGTTTTAGCATCTGCGACCTCAAACTGTATAGCATCTCTGTGTTTCAGCATCTGCGACCTCGGACTGTATAGCAGCTCCGTGTTTCAGCGTCTGCGACCTTAGACTGTATAGTAGCTCCATGTTTCAGCGTTAGTTCTGTGTTCCAGCGACAGTGACCTTGGACAGTTTTGTGTTTCAGCAATAGGCCTCAAATGCTAATCTACAGTTTTGAACACTTATGTATTTCTAATCAATGGTCAAGTACGAGAGTGATGTAAAATATTATGCAAAATAGATTAAATGTACAGTAATGAGAAGGGACGTTTTATACCTTTGGGATGATCAGATAAAGTGATAGTATGAGTCTAAATATGGGTGATCAAGAGTATAATAGTGGCAAAAAGTATAGGAAAAAAGGTACATTGTGTGTTCCTAACATCCCCCCCAACTCAAGGTGTTGCATGTCCTCAGGCAACTTACTCTAAATCAGAGTCTGGATATCGAATCTAATCATGTAAGTTACTCAAGCAGTAACTGTGGGAGGTACTGTCCGTTGACATTCTGAACCCTTGCACCTACTATAATATTTGCCATGCTGTTGTTTCTTCCTTCTTAGACATCTTATAACTGACTTGATACCTTTCTATTGGCAACCAGAGGATGGGAAAATAAAACCGGTACCCTATCCAATTTTCAACACAATGTCTAACACACTGGATGTAGTTGGGTATCCTGGAAATTGCTACTTCTAGGTTGGCAGGACCAAAAGGATTGTGTTGTTGTCTCTTCTCCATGGATTGCTGCCAAAACAGGTTATTGGCCTGGAGGGCAGGAATCTCTATGGATCTGATGATGTGCTCACAATCCTGGAGCACTTCTGATTGTAGCTACTGAACATGTTCAGTCACCCCTGGTTGTTTTAAGAACTCATAATACTATGTGATAAAAGTGGCTGCCTTCTGTGGTTTTGGTCTAATCCAGAGGAGGCGATTATCTTCATTGTGCTTAGCAGCCAAAAAGTCATCTTGCCACAAAATCTGATTAGAGAGAAAGGAAGTAAATGCTCGAATTTGGATGTCCCCAACAAGGGGATTTATGTTTAGCAACCTGTTTTCTGGAATAGCCTCATTATGAAAGTATGCCTCACAGAGGAGGTGTTGATCCCTGGTAGAGGCAGCTACAAAAGTTTTGACACAATCTGTTGGTTGTATTACTCCATGGGGTTTACCTTCTATAACGGATTTGATCTGAAACCATGTGAGTCTCTCCATAAAGAATAAGGAGTAGTTGCAAGATGACTTTCTTGTGGCTAGTAGCTTCTGCACCAAATAAAATACCAGGACCAATCTGCCTTTCAATTCTTTGTTGTTCTTCTTAAGCTCACGAGCTTCCTAGCGTGTCTGTTCTAATACTTCCCAATTTGAGTAAGTATGGTTGATCCAGATTTGTTTGTACACTTGCAGGTTTTTGGCTTGAGTTTCAACATACTCTTTCTTCCATTTTTGTATTTCTGCGTGCTCATCCCATAGGTGAGTCTGTGTTTCGGCGTTGGAAGTAGTGGGATGAGGTAAGGTTTGAGTGGATTGTTCCCTGGAAGTGGGGAGATTGATCTGGTTGGGAGGTGTGAATTCCTCCATAGGAACTGTCTGTACAGCCTTGTTGACAAAGGTAGGGGCTTTGTTTGTTGCAATGCAGGGCTCAGTCTTAAGCTTGGGAGGGCCTGCTGGTTCTTTTGTTGCAATAGGTTCAGTCTTAAACTTGGGAGGGCCTATTGGTTCTTGTGTTGCAGCAGGTTCAGTCTTAAACTTGGGAGGGCCTGCTGGTTCTTGTGTTGCAGTAGGTTTTGCCTTGGCTACAAAAGGTGAAGGAATAGGGGCTGCTCCTGGCACTGGGACTTGAATTACCTTATAGCCTGCTTGATAGTAAATATCTCCACATTGGAAACACATATATTCTTTACATGATCTCTCTGTAGTTTTCTCTGACAAGGTTGTTGTTCGAGCTAAGGTGTACAAATTTAGTTATTTTTCATATGCTTCCCTTGCCCTGGGTAATTCTTGTTGATATGCTTCCAATTGAGACTTTAAAAACTCGTTTTCTTCCAAGACAGCGGCCATTGTTGGTTCAGATTGAGAGATGACTGGTTCTTGTGTGGCATTCATAGCCTCATTAGTTGGTTCTTGTGGAGCAGCTACAGGAATGGCAGCTGACGCTTGTGTTTCAGCCTCTTGGTGTAAGGAGAGTAGTGTTGCAGCACCCTTGACCTCTAATTCCTATATATCAATTTCAGTATCAGTGGCTGGTTCTTGTGTTTCAGCCACTGAATGGGTAGCTGGTTTTTCAGCTACGTGGCTTGAGGAGGGCAGTGTTGCAGCATTCTGAGCCTCTAATTCCTGTAATTCAATTTCAAAGTCAATGGTTGGTTCTTGTGTTTCATCCACTGGATGGATAGTTGGTTCTTGTGTTTCAACTACTTTATTTGAAACAAATGATGTCTGGGCATCTGGTTCTTGTAACTCTATTTCAATATCAACGGCTGGTTCTTGTGTTTCAGCCGTAGTTGTTTCTTGTGTTTCAGCTATGGCTGGTTCTTGTGTTTTAGCCACTGAGTGGGTAGCTGGTTCTTGTGTTTCAGCTACTTTATGTGAGACAGATGATGTTACAGTATCCTGGGCATCTGGTTCTTGTGTTTCAGTGCCCGTGGTTGGAATAGGTAAAGATCTCGGGATTGGGGAGGTTGGAGGTGTACGGGGTATCAGTCGAATTGGTGGGGGATCTAGGGTAGTGGTCATAAAGGGTGGCCTTGTTGAGGCTCTTGTTTGCTTTTTCCATAAGAAGGGTGGAAAGGGGGGAATTTGTTTTCATTTTCGTGAGGGTCTTTCTTCAATGATGGGGCAGGAGAACTTATCTGGTTCAGAGTCATCACTGAGAATATGAAGGGAGGGAGTAGATGACTCTGGTAAGGTATGCAGTGGATTTGGTAGGGTAGGGGAATTGACTGGACTGGTTGGTTCTGTGGGCGGGGTATCGGGTACTTCGGGGGATTTTGGGGGGTTTTGCAGTTGTTTCTCCTGAGGAATTTCAGCACCTGGTTGGGTTATTTAGTGGAAGGTTTTGTTGGTCAAAACCCTTGTGGATGAGTAATTGAACAAGACAGTGGTGGGTAAGTGACAGGGTTGGATCTTTGGCCTTTCTACAGTAATGTGCCATATTTTTCAAACATCCCAACAAATAATAGGGAATATTGACCCATCTGTTATGCTTTAAATGAGAAAGTAGGAGAAAGTCATGCTGGTAGACTACCTGATATCGACCTTCACAGGTCAGGTAGTGCTTGATGAATCTGGCGACCTCTGGCCATGGGGGTGGCAATGAGCTGAGCTGAACACCCCTTCCTTTCAATTCAATTCGTTCCCCGGGCAGGATAAAGTTCTACTGAACATTCTTGATGATATGCTTCTGGCTGAACATGCGAGTGTCATCGCTAGGGAGGCCTAAGACCTCTGCTATGTCTTCTTCTGTTACAGATATTCGGATGCCTGCGATGACAGAATGGTCCTCCTGAAGATTTTGGGCGAACTGTAGGACTTGCTATTCATTATATCCCTGAAGTCTGTGGAAGTAATTGAGCCACCCTGCCTGCTGGAAGATTTGATACGCTGCTGGATAGTGCTCGAGCAGCACTATGGTGGCGGGCTCATTTCGTATGACAAATCCTCCCATGGCTACTAGCTCAGTAAGATACAGCGTCGAGAGTTTGTGTATCAGCTCTACACAGAGTGAGTTTTCCGAGCGACTTATGCAGGAATAGTGGTTAAATGCACGAAAGGGTGGTGAAATGGGGATGGCGGTGATGAAATCAGGTGAAATGATGGTATCATGGATTTGATGTGTACTTCCCCTCCTGTCAAGTGCGACTAGTAATGATTTCACTTGAATGGTCATAATGACTTAGAATCTTTCTCATTAACTATAGCCTAACTGAATTACATAATATTTATGTACCTCGCCTTACCGTTTGATTCATTCTGCAAACAAGATATCATGCATGTCCATGATAGTCTTGTCGTAGCGGAGACCTTTGATCTAATAGATAAATTGTGTCAAGGGTTTGCTGACTAGAAGGACGAACTATAATCTGAGGGCATAGAAGCTTGCTGACAGATGATAGTGAAAGACTAGTGTTTCAGCAACAGAGAAGAAAGTCAAAAGTGTTGATCGGTGATGTTTCAGCATCGGAAGAAAGTCAAAAGTGTTGAACGGTGGTGTTTCAGCATCGGGAAAAAGTCGAAAGTGCTAAACAGTGGTGTTTTAGCATCGGAAAAAAGTCGAAAGTGTTGAACAGTGGTGTTTCAGCATCAGAGAAAATGATGAAGGGTTTCTGACAATGGTGTTTCAGCAATGGGAAAGAAAAGGCGAGACAATTGCTGGACGGAGTTGTTTCGTCGATGAAGGATGGTGAGGAAATGGTGGACTGTAGTGTTTTGGGAGTGGGAAGAAAAAAAGTTTTGAACAGTGGTGTTTCAGCATCGGGGAAAAAATCAACAGTGCTGAACAATGGTGTTTCAACATCAGAAGGGGAAAGGCGAAACAATTGTTGGACGATGTTGTTTCGTCTATGGATAATGGTGAGGAAATGGTGGAATGTAGTGTTTTGGGAGTGGGAAGAATAAAAAGTGTTGAACATTGGTGTTTCAGCATTGGGGAAAAACTCAACAGTGCTGAACAATGGTGTTTTAGCATCGGAAAAAAAATAGTGAAAAGTTGTTGGTAATGGTGTTTCAGCAACAGAAGGGGAAAGGTGAAACAATTGTTGGACGGAGTTTTTTCGTCGATTAAGGATGGTGAGGGAATGGGAAAAGGTGGCAGAAAGGTTGTCGAGCTGTGATGGGGGAAAAGGTGTGAGTATGGTGTTTCAGTAATGAAGGAAATGGGACGGATTGCTGACAGTGGTGTTTCAGCAACAGAGAAAAGTCAAAAATGCGGAATGGTGGTGGTTCAGCATCAGAAACAAGTCAAGAGTGCTGAACGGTGGTGTTTCAGCATCGTGAAGGACAACAGTGCTGAACAGTGGTGTTTCAGCACCGTGAAAGCTTGTCTCTTTGAAGTGGGATCGTCCTCTCCTAGTGGTTGTGCTTCGATCGGGGGTCTGCAAAAATCGACTGTAGCATGGTATTTCTTGACAGGGATTATTAGTAAACAAAATCTAATTTAATCTAATACTAAAGAAAATTAACTTTAAAGAATTAATTTCTATTAGGGGTAGAAACCCCCTCGATGAAGAGAAACTGGGTGTATGCCATGCATGTGGCCTTAAAATCTTCTTTAGAAATAGGTTGCTGGTACAGACTGAGCCGATGACCATTTACAAGTAACGGAGTTCTGGAGTCATCGATTGTGAGGAGCCTTACTGTTCCATTGGGGAAAACTGTGTCTACTTCGTAAGGTCCAAGCCATCTTGTACGCAGTTTCCCTTGAAATTCTTTGAACCGGGAATCATACAATAGGGCCCAATTACCTTTTTGGAACTGTTTGTTCTTGATATTTTTATCATGCCATTGTGATCTTTGTTGTTGAATTATGGTTGTTTGTTGAATGGCATCTAGTATTTTCTCTTCTAGTTCATTAAGCTGTTGCAACCTGGCTATCTGTGCATCGGTTAGATCAAGGTTGACAGCTAAAGCAGTCCTTAAGGTTTTTATCTCAAATTCCACAGGAAAAACAACACTCTTTCCACAGACTAATTCATAGGGAGAGAATCCTGTAGTATTTCTCCAGGTAGTTCTGTAGGCCTATAGTGCTTCAAGGAGCCTGTAGGACCAATCCTTTCTACTTTCCTTCACTGTTTTTGTGAGAATGGCTTCTATTACCTTGTTTGTGCTTTCCACCTATCCATTGGCTTGGGGATGGTATGATGTAGTCATTCTCTGTTGAATATGATATTTATGAAGGGTGGCCTTGAACCCATGAGAGTTGAAAGGATGTCCTCCATCTGTAACTAACTATCTTGGCATTCCAAATCTGGTGAAGATGTTTTTAAATAAGAAATCTATAATTGCTTTTTCAGTCGCTTTGTGGAGTGCCTTGGCTTCCACCCATTTAGTCATGTAGTCTGTGCAGACCAGTATATAAACTTTTTGATTGGATGGAGGGTTGATGGGTCCTATGAAGTCTAAGGCCCATCTTTCAAATGGTTCAAGTACTA
>ML785163.1:191838-233036 GCA_009831015.1 Picea engelmannii
TTGATGTTAAGTATTGTATTGTAGCAAGTATGGCTTGTGGAGTGATTCCTTCCATAAGGAGTATTTGGTGGTGTTAGCCTACCTATGGTTCATTCCATAAGAAGTATTTGATGGTATTACCCTACATTAAGGGTCATCTCTACTTTTTTGTTCTCTTTATGGTATGAATGCATTTTTTTTCACAGAAACAAGGAAAATTCTATTTATAAAAGATGTATTAAATGTAGAGAAAGTACATTGTCTTGTAGAGATTTCAAAATTTTCAAGATTCTTTCCATCAAATATACAAAATTAGTGCTATTATATCCAATTTTATACATTCTCTTTCTTGTGCTTAATTACATTGTACTTTACTATATATACTTTGCAAAAAAATCCTAATATATAGATTAAAAAACACTGCATATACTTATGCAGGATTGAGTGGGTCTTGGTCTTATGGTTCTTCATTTCCGGTGTGTTGCAGGGGACGTTTAGATATGGAATCTGTTGATGAGATCCAAGGGATGATTCTTCATATGATGGTATTAATATTGTTATTTTTTGAGAGACTAGCTTGGGACATAGCCTGAGGTCTTGAAATTTTTATCTGAGAGCTTAAAATTCATCCCAAATTCATTGTTGATCTTGTAAGTGTTATACTGTGATTTCCATGATAGAGAAAAATTGTATTGAGATTCCTTTGAGTTGTATTTCAAGTTATTGAATCGTGGTAACGAATTCATTTTGATCATCCACCGAGACTTTCCTACTTCCCCTCGAACCACATTGATTTTCTCTATGCATTTCTAATGGCATTGAGTAATGGATGAATGATCCAATGTTCCACAAATTGAAGGTGGATTCAGTTCATAAATGAGGACAAGAGGGATAAAAAATGAGTGAGTATGAAACAAGAGATGCTTCATTGTATACCTGAATGAGAAGTGTACCCCCTAGACATTGACAAGACCTTCCACTTTTAGCCATGATGTAGTGAGGAAAGACACACGAGCCAACGCATCTAAACCTTGTTAAGATGATAACAAAATTATTGTTGGAAGTGGAATCTTGGTAAGGGGGTGATCATGGATTGAGGATAGAAAAGAAAGAGCCAGTACATGTGCAATAAATAAGCACTAGAGTAGAGAAAATGGAATGCAATTCGAATGGGGAGGGAATGAATGAGGAGGAGGGTGAGAAGCTTGGGGAATGTGAGAGGAGATAATGAGGAGGTGTCGCATGTTGAATGAGGTGATGATATAGGGACATGGGTGGGATATTAGATCAAGGAGATGCATGGGAGTTCCAAATATTTAATTTGAGAGGGAGAGGTGGAGTCTGAGACCCACCCTTAATGATATTTAAATTTAAATTTCTTAGATCTAGGTTCGTGGGATATGGTGGGTAGTGGTCTGGCCATTAATTTTTGGACATACCACATTTTCGTTTATAGAAATATTTTATTGCTCATCAACCTCCTTGTTTTTGTGTCTTAAAACACGTAAATGGATAATGCTTGAGAAGGCATGTGTCTTGATATGGATTCGCTGGAATATTTCTTTGAGATGGTCGTTGGAGGGTTGTCTTCTCAATTTT
Organism: Picea engelmannii; assembly: GCA_009831015.1. Taxonomy (NCBI): domain Eukaryota; kingdom Viridiplantae; phylum Streptophyta; class Pinopsida; order Pinales; family Pinaceae; genus Picea; species Picea engelmannii. Next base: position 193,417 of record ML785163.1, read on the forward strand.
ACATGGTTGATGGTGATATTATAGTCTCAAATTATGGATAGAGAGTGTATTCCCCAATCCTTTTATAACATCATGCTCTGGTGCACTGAGCAAACTTATTCTTTGAGTACACTTGCTCGCAAGTGATCCGGATTCTTATGCTATTAAAGCATTTGATTTTGATTATGAGGCGATATGGGTTGATGACATGTTTTTTTACTACATTGACATAGACAGATGTTATTGACTCGATTTTACTGAGTGTGCAGTATTTTGGACCTCGAGGATGCAGAGGCGTCGATGGAACCCCTTGGACTCCAGATCAAGTCGGGGAGTGTACCATTGGGGTTTGATTGTTTTACTGTGATATTAGTGCATTTGATTAGATGATATAATATGGATATATTCTGACATGATTAGTTGATGATGCAGGCTGACGATAGCTTGCCGACCAGACTCACATGTGGAGTAAATGGGTCATGCACGACTACAAGAGATGTTGAGGAAGAGGTGTGTACAACAGCCCTGCCACAACCTACTAGCACTCTCGTCATGGCTCGAACTGTAGGTTAACATTTACCTAGTTTGAGAGGACCCACGATGTCATGAGGGCAGACTGCGACAATCGCTCACGATGATTCTAAGGGGTGTTCAATAAGGTCGGGGTCTTATTCCTTAGAGTTCCTTAGTCTCCCACAAGTTCACCTGGCGGAGTATTGACTCCAAGGGTTTTTGGATATCTACCAAGTCAGTCAAGAGGCGAGTGGTACCCTTGGAGCACGTCGTGCATCCTGAAGGGCATGTCGCGCAAGAAAAATGGAAAGAGGCGAGTGGCACCCTTGGAGCACATAGTGCGTCCTGAAGGGCATGTGACGCAAGGGAAACAGATTAAGGTGAGTGACACCCTTGGAGCACCTAGTGCATCCTGAGGGGCACGTCACGTTGTTGATGATAAATGAATGAACCTAGATTGCCTTAGGATGAATAACACGTTAAGAATTTTTAAAAACAAATTCCCTATAAAATGTTGCCCAGCACGAAAATTTAAGGTCTAAGTATAAATTATGCTAAGGGTAAAATTTTATCTATCTATTTAAAATATATATATATATATATAGATATATAATAAAAATAAAAATTAAGAACAATGTAAATAATGATTGTACTCCTCGTTAAATATTGTAACAATAAGGGGGTAAGCAATTTAAATAATTCATAAAAATCTGTTAGTGTAAAATTTAAAAAAAAAAGGGGAATAATTGTTTTATTCTTTTATGATAATTTTATTTTATTTTTTTTTTGTTAATTTGTGCGGGACCTGTTGGATACGCGATTAACCTGTGGCTTGAGAAACTGCGACTCAGGGGCATCTAAGCCGTCAAAATAACCCGGGGATCGCACCCGACCTGAGCCACACCAACCGTTAACATGGTTGGATTTTTTGTCCCCGCGGGTTTCAAACCGGTGACTTTAACATCACGGAGTGGCTTAACAACACACTCCGTCACCGACTGTCCTACACCTCGGGGACGATAATTTAAAATTTTTAACTAAAAAGGGAAAAAGGAAAAACGGGGTTAATTTCTACACCTGCCAATTTCAGTCCTAAATGAAAAGGGAAAGAGGGTAATCTAAAATATTTAGGAAACTAGGAAAAGAGGGAAACATAAGAAGAAAAGGGAAACCCAAGGGAAAAAGAATAAGGTCAAACTTAGTAAGGGTATCTAGCATTTAAGAGATTTCTAATTTAAAATGAAATAGCAATTTAATAATGGGGAAAGTCATTAAAACATGTAAGAGAATTTGGGGACACCTACAACAAATTATAGGAGTGACTCTAGGTGGTTGAGGGAAATAAAGATAATTACTTAATTAAAGAAATTAATTTATGGAGGAATGAAGGGGATGGGTGACACTTCTACGGGGAGGAATTTTTAGGAATTAAATTTTAAAAACTTAATTAAATGAAATTTTAGGAAAGTAAGGGACTACAAAACTCTATATAATGAAGGGAGGAGATGGAGGATGGATCTCTTCTGTTTGCGTAACGTTACGCTGCATAAATCTCTACTTGACTAACTTAGCTTGTGGGAGTTGAGATACCCAGCTCGGTGAGGAGTGGTAACTCGGCCTTGCGAGGCGAGCTGGGAACTAGTTGAAATCTCTCGATAGTGTGTGTCTGGCCCCTTTGTGGCTCAGGGGGCTAAGGGGAAAGAAGAGTACCCCTAGAATTGCCTAGGAGGTACCGGTGAGGTCTCGTCGATTAGAAAATGGGAGTTGCACGGAGCGCATGGGATATCACTTAGAGCGGGCGATCAGGAAACGGTACGCTCTCTTCATTTTTGTATGGCAGATTGTTGTAGGATTTATGCTTGGATCTACATGTTTAATGGAGTAAGTAAACCGATTGTCTAGATTGATCACTGAAATTTTTCTTAGCCTAGCTCGATGATTGACTGACTCCCATGGCCTTCATTTCCCCACATGTCTTGACCACCTTGTGTTGTTTTGATTGTGACCTTGTGGTTGTTTAGCCTTCGTCCCTAGCTCACCAGTCCTCACCTGAGCAGTCGACTAGGAGCTTAATCTACAGTTGTCACCTTGGCATTAATAGACCTATCGATCTCAACGCCCTGCTTTTATGTGCGAGGATGATGAGCGAAGGACGTTCCTGTTAGTCCTCTACCTCTGTTATTGTCCTTGGTTGATTGTTGTCTTGTGCCTTCTAGCATAGTACCTTTGCATATGGATTTCTTGCATCTGTGTTGGTTTATCCCTGCGTTCTTTTCAATGACTTATCCCATTGGATCTTTGCGTTATCATACTGTTGTCTACATTGGATTGGTATCCTGGTAATGTAAAAGATTTAATTTCATTCTGCATTTTTATATTTGTATCCTGGAATGTAAAAAAACGGGGGATTTAACTTCAATCTGCGTTTTTATATCAGCATCCTGGAAATGGAAAACAATTTAATTTCAGTCTGCATTTTTATGTTGGTATCCTGGAATGTAAAAGATTTAATTTTCAATCTGCATTTTGATGTTGGCATCCTGAAAATGGAAAATCAATTTAATTTCAAACTCTGCGTATTTTTATTTGGTACACTAGAATTGGATAAACAATTGTGTGATTCTCGGTCTACGTTGTAATGGTATCCTAGAAATGGAAAAATGAATTAAATTCTCTGTCTGCATTTCGTTTTTATTTTTGAGACGATTTCCCTTGAAGAAGATTGTGTTGGCATAAAATTTTACTGTTATTTGTTTCCAGTTAATGCCCTCAATTTGCAATTAAAGGATGCATGTGTTTTGATGTATAAATGACCACCATTTTCCACTCATAAATGTGACTGACTGGTTGTTTGAGATGCCCATGATTTTGCTTTAAACCGCTTTCCTAAGCTTGTTGTATTGAACATGATTTTGTTTACCATGGATTTATACCAGATTTATTACCATGACTTATGACCACGATTTTGTTTACAACGGATTTATTACCAGATTTTATTACCACACTTTATTACGCCATATTTTACCTCCTTCTTGTTATTTCCTTGTTGCACATGTTTTTCCCTTATGGTGTAGCGTATTGGTGTCTGGTTGACTACGCGATGTTGACTGGTTACGACTTTCCCTCTAAAGGTGGTTTGAGACTTATTGTTGCATGGATATGTTTTCCATGAAGTTGTTTAATCCATTTTTCTGACATGGGGAACAACGTTTGCCTTGGATTTGATGTTGCGTTCTTCCTGTGATTGCCCATGAATTGAGGTTAAATCGTTTGACTAAGTTGTTGTTGGATTTGCCCATGTTTTTAGCCTTTTAATTCATAAACTGACTTGTTGGACTGACCACATTAGCCTTTTAAATTTGGATTATTTATGTCATTGAATGGGCACGATTTGCCACCAACTGTGCATTGCGTGTTTGTTTTTATTGCTATAGCATTGTCTTGGGTCCATTAACTGCCTGGATTTTTCCACGGTGAATAAAATGGTTAACAGATAGGTAAATGCCTTGTTAATGTAATATTCTTGGCTAGGTAATTTTCTTATTAGTTTCCAGAACAATGGATACAACAATGTAAATGGCCAGTCGATTTATTCTTTGATTTAATGCCACAACGAGATAAATGTTAACTAACACCCTAAATGCTTAGTTATGGCTATGTCACTTGTTATGACAACAATCATGTAAACTACCTTGTTAATGTGTTGTTAATTGTTATGTTAGCAATCATGTAATTCACCTTGTTATTGTTACATTAATTGTTATGTTGATTAACACATTAATCGCCTTGTTATTGCCATATTACTTGTGATGGTATCCGTCATGTAAAATGCCTTGTCATTGCTAAATAATAGTCATGTTAATTGTTATCTTAGTTGCCTTGCCATGTGCTATATTAAATTGTTAAGTAATAGTTATGTAATTGCCTTGCTAATTTGCTACAACAATGTATTAGTTGGCAGATTCCTTTTTCAATTGTAATGGATAGCTAGTGTGGTTAGTTCGGTCATTATAGCCAGACTAAATGTTGAGATTTAAATGTTCCTAAGTTCTATAAAGGTAGTGTTCTACTTAAGAATGTTATTGTTGTTATTCAATTGATGGCCAGTGGGTTGGAGACTGGGATTAATATAGAATAGTCCTTTTAGGTTGTACTAATGTTTAAATTAGTATGTTGAGTAAAGACTAGATTGCAAATTTAGACTTGCTAAATTGATTTAATAGAAGTTATATTGTATTTATAATTATAGTTCTAGTGTTGATTAATTAGTCTTGCTAAATTGATTGTTTAACGTTAAGTTAGCAGGTGCTTTAATGATTAGTTGTAACTTGATGTGCCCCGTTAGAATGGAACCCCTGTTATTTTAGAATGTAGTCTTGGACCGGTTAGCTTGGGTGTTGGGTGGGGTCAGGGACGATGTCATGTGGATCCTACGTTCCTAAGTTCCTATAAAGGTAGTGTTGGGTGGGGTCAGGGATGATGTCATGTTGAGATTCATTCCTTAGTGTCTCGTCGACCCTTAGTGTGGGGGGGGTAGGTATAGTCTCCCAGTCAATATTTGGTTCCTAGCGCGTCAGAGTTTTCTTGAGTCTTGGTCCCTTTTTGTTTTGCGCCAGGGTTATTGTTGCACCTCTCTTTTGGGGACGGCATGGTCCCTAATGAGGGGATCATGGTGCACCTTATGGGTTAGTGAAAAATTATACCTTGTTCGGATTTGATGCCTACCCTATGAGTGTGGCTGAGCATCGTATGTTGACTTTGGTGCAAGGGTCGAATGCCTTCAGGCGTTAGGTTCATGTGCCTTGAGGTTCTAATCTCTGTTCATCTAGGCCATGATGTCGAGATGGGGATGTTGTCCCTTAGCTTGCAAGCGTGATCATGGTGAGTTAGGCAGGTAGTTGTCCTCCTTTTTATTACGCATGTCATGCCAGTTGTCTTGAGCCTGCATGTGGTGTCATAGTAAGATCTTGCCTGGAATGCGTGTTTTCATTCGTCATCAGTGGTGTGGTCAAACTTTTGTTGTTGTTGCCTTCGTGCCCTTAATTCTTCAAAACAAAAAAAAAACTTTGGCTTCGCCCATGGCCGCATCCATGTGGTTGTTACATATGGTATCAGAGTGGGTTCAACCTGTGACATGGGATCACTATATCTTTTGTTGATATGATTTGATTATAATGTTGCTAATTGAGTTGACTTGTATTCATGCAGGTAATCATGGTTAGAGGACGTCGTGGGGGCAGACGATAGGGTGCTAGGGGAGGAGGCATGACGCCTCTAGTAGCAGCCACGACTAAGGGGTCTAACCCCCAGGGAGACGAGCAGGTTGTCAGGTAGGAGAAGATAGTAGTTGGTGATTTGGTTGGAATGATGAGATCCTTTCAGCACATGTCTGAGGCACTGATCAGAAGTTTGGACAGTGATGACGCCAGGGTGACGACACCCACTGAGGGTCCACCACATGCTCCATTCGATACTAATAACATTCACTGTGAACTCGAGAAGGTCAAATTTCCTAAGTTCTTTGGTGCCCCAGACGGAGCAACTATCGAGGCATGGTTGGAGAACATGGGGATGTGCTTTGCACTTCATGATTATACCTCCAACATGAAGGTCCGCATGGCGGTCTTTCAACTGAAGGGGAGCACTCTTCTATGGTGGAAGACACTCCTACCACAACTGAACATGGCCATCAAAGACGTGTCATGGGAATTGTTTGAGGAACGGTTTCAAGAGAGGTACCTTTCAGAGGAATTCATTGCACGTCAGGTAAATGGGTTCAACGCCTTATGATAGGGCGATCGTATGGTGCCCAAGTACGAGGCCCGTTTTATGGATATGCTCCATTATGCTCCACATCTTAACACTAAGAAACTTAAGGTCAACAAGTTTGTGTTCAGCCTTAACGATAGCATACGTGCAAAGGTTAGGATTTTGATGCCTCAAACCTTGCATGATATCGTCCAGAAGGCCCTCATAGCAGAGGAGGAGATTATTAGTGGGGTTCAGACCAAGACTCCAGTGAGACCAATAGGGAAGGTGTCATCTAGTGCACAACAGCCTCAGACACCAGCTAGACATACGCCGAGACATCGTGGCGTTTAGAGGGGATCCACTTTCACTACACCTCGGCGACCGACGCCTCAATAGCAGACACCTTATCAAGGACCACAACATCAGCAACAGCGTCGACCATAGCACCAATAGTTTAGGCCTGTTCAGCAAAACAAACCAGGATTCCGGGCCGGTGGGCCTTCATTTTCTACTTTGGGTACCAGGACTACTGGGCCAAAGAAGGGGTGTTGGACGTGTGGGGAGCCACACTACCAGCACGACTACCCATTGGAGAGGACTAGAGCGTCTAGATCAGTTGGACCCACTATCGTGGGAGATATGGGAAAGGCCCATCGGATTCATGCAGCGGTGAATAACCGCCAGAGCATCAGTCGACTATGATCGAGATGATAGGTACCGTCGCTAACCAGACCCTTAGTATTTTGATAGATCCCGGTGCTACCGAGAGTTTCATTTCTAGTGTAGCGCTAAAAAGGATTAAGGAAAAGGCAGTCAAACAAGATGAGTTTAGCTTCGTAGATATGGCCTTGGGAGCCAAACAAATGGTTGGAGGAAAGGTTACGGGCTGTATCCTTAACCTAGGAGATTTCGTCACTAGGGCCAACCTGTACGTCACAATCTTAGGATCTTATGACGTTGTGATTGGTATGGACTGGTTGGAATCACATGATGTGATACTCAACTGCAAGATGAAACGATTGAGCTTGGTCGATGATAAGGGACAGAGATGTGTGATTGTAGGACAGAACCAGGGAGTTTCCCTGAGGTTCATCTCTTCCTTGCAGCTACAGAAGAGCATGCACAAGAGGTGCAACCTTTATGTGATCTTTGCATTAAACGAGAAGGGAGTAGAAGAAGGTATAGAACACCTTCTGGTGGTGAGAGAGTTTGTGGATGTATTTACGGAGGAGTTACATGGGATGTCACCGGATATGGAATTGGAGTTTACTATAGACCTAAAACTGAGGACTGAACTGATAGCTAGAATGCCTTATTGAATGTCGACCCTAGAGTTACAGGAGTTGAGAATGAAACTGAAAGAATTGTTGGACTTTGGAATGATACGTCGAAGTGTGTCACCGTGGGGTGTGCCTGTTATTTTCATATGAAAGAAGGATGGGTCGTGGAGGCTCTGCATTGACTACCGTCAAATGAACAATTCAATGATCAAAAATCAATAACCATTGTCGAGGATTGATGATCTGTTCGGTCAAATGAAGGGCGCGATAGTGTTCTCAAAGATCTATTTGTGATTAGGATACCACCAGTTACATATTAAGGAATATGACATCCCTAAGACCACCTTTAAGATGAGGTTTGGACATTACAAGTTTATTGTTTTACCGTTTGGATTGACAAACACCCCAGGGGTATTTATGAGTTTGATGAACGAGTTATTCCACGAGTACTTAGACAAGTTCATCCAAGTATTCATTGACGATATTTTGATTTACTCTCGGATGATGGAGGAGCATGATGAGCACTTTCGCTTGGTACTATAGTGTCTACGAGAGCACAAATTGTACGAGAAGTTGTCCAAATTGTCATTTTATCAATCAAAGATTCATTACTTAGGGCATGTCATCTCCGGCGAAGGCATCGCCGTGGATCTAGCCAAGGTCGAGGCTATTATGGAATGGCCTGAACCAACGAATGTACTGGAAGTGCATAGCTTCATGGGTTTAGAAAGATACTATCGATGGTTTGTCGAGGGATTTTCAAAGATAGCAAATTCGATCACGGAATTGCAGAAGAAAAACAAGAAGTTTGTTTGGACCGAGAAATGCGCAAAGCATTTTGGAGGCTCAAGGAATTGTTTCCATCAACATCGATACTAAAGGTCCCTGACATGGATGTGGACTTCTTGGTATGCACTAACACATCCAAGGAAGGCTTAGGCAGAGTCTAGATGCAAAACGGACGAGTGAGCGCTTACATCTCGAGGAAACTGAGAAGGCATGAGGAGAACTATTTAATGCACAATTTGGAGTTGTTAGCCATCGTATATGCCTTGAAGGTTTGGAGACACTACCTTGTTGGATGAAAATTTGAACTAAAGACTGACCACTGTGGAATACAACACATCTTTACACAAAACGACCTGAACGCGCAACAACGACGTTGGTCGGAATTTCTTAGTGAGTACGAATTCGATATTACTTACATAAAAGGAACAGTGAACCATGTGGCAAATACATTGAGTTGGAGACCACACATATTTTCGGTGTTTCCTCTTCAGACGAATCTACATGAAAATATTCTAACTTTACAGCATGACAATGACTGGTACAAAGAGGTCGAGGGTTTTATCGGACAAAACACAATGATGGTGCCAAGATTTGAAGGATTTTCGTTTGATTACGATGGTTTATTGAAGTTTAAAAATCAGATTTGCATACCATCGAACGACGAGTTGAGGATGGTGAACCTAAGCGAGGCTCATAGAGTACTTTACATGGATCACCCGGGAGTCACGAAGATGACGGAAGACCTTAAACCCTTATTCTTATGGAAGGGAATGAAGGAAGACATAGTCAACTATGTGGCCATATGTCTAGAATGTTAGCAAGTAACGGCTGAACATAGACACCCAGCAAGATTACTATAGCCACATTCTATTTTGGAATCGAAATGGGAGGTTATTTCAATGGATTTTATTGTTGGATTGTCGTTGACGGCAAGGAGACATCACTTGATTTTCATAGTAGTAGACACTTTGACGAAGAGTGATCACTTTATTCCTATGCGTATAATATATCATGCACCTGACATAGCTAGAGTTTTCATCAGTGAGATTGTTAGGTTGCATGGCATTCCTAAGAGGATTTTATCCGATCTAGGATCGATGTTTACTAGACGATTGTGGATGAGTTTCCAGGAGGCCTTGGGAACCCAACTTAACTTCAGTACGGCGTATCACCCAGAGACGGACAGGTAGACCAAACGAATGAACCAGACCTTGGAGGACATGTTGCACATGTACGTGATGGACCAACAAAAGTGTTGGGAAGAATTCTTGCCACTAGTGGAGCTTGCTTACAACAATAGTTACCAAAGCAACATTAAGATGGCGCCTTTTGAGTTTCTTTACGAGCGACCATGTCAGACACCTTTGAGTTGGGATTGTCTTGAGGATAGGGTCTTGGTGGGACCAGAACCAATCCAAGAAATGGAAGAGAAAATGAAAACAATAAGACAAAGGATTAAATAAGCACAGGATCGACAGAAGAGTTATGTCGATGCGCACCGTGTCAACCGTAGGTACGAGGTCAGTCATTGAGTCTTCTTGCGGGTTAAACCACATAAGAGTTCGATCAAGTTTGGAAAGGGAGCTAAACTCTCTTCTAGGTTTGTGGGACCCTTTGAGATTGTGGAGAGAAATGGGCCCGTCGCCTATCGACTAGCCTTGCCTGATTCTTTGAGGCGTATGCACGATGTTTTTCATGTATCTATTTGGAGACATTATATTAGTGATCCTACACATGTTATTGACATGAGTTCCTTGTAGGTATTGGATGAGGTGGATCTCACAGCTAAGCCAATCCACATCTTGGATCATCGTGTTCGACAACTACGATGTCGAATAGTAGATCAAGTCAAGGTCCAGTGGAACAACTATAGTCCGCGCTCGACGACCTGGGAGGACACATATGATATGCACCAACAGTTTCCATTTTTGTTTGATAGATAGAATTATGATACTGTGATACACATTATTTCGACACTTATACTGTGAAACTTCGGGAAGAAGTTTAGACCAAGAGGGGGTGAATGTAACATCCCTCTCTGGCACACTGAGCAAAATTATTCTTTGAGGACACTTGCTCTCAAGTGATCCAGGTTATTATGTTATTAAAACATTTGATTTTGATTATGAGGAATTATGGGTTGATGACATGTTTTTTTACTGCATTGACATAGACAAGTGTTATTGACTCGGTTTTACTGAGTGTGCGGGATTTTGGAACTCGAGGATGCAGAGGCATCGATGGAAACCCTTGGACTCTGGATCGAGTCGGGGAGTGTACCATTGGGGTTTGATTGTTTTACTGTGATATTAGTGCATCTGATTAGATGATATGATATGGATATATTCTGACATGATTCGTTGATGATGTAGGCTGATGATAGCTTGCCGACCAGACTCACATGTGGAGTAAAGGGATCACGCATGACTACCATATATGTTGAGGGAGAGGTGTGGACAACAGCCCTGCCATAGCCTACTATCACTCCCGTCGTGGCTCAAACTGTGGGTTAATGTTTACCTAGTTCGAGAGGACCCACGATGTCGTGAGGGCAGACTGCGACAGTCACTCAAGATGATTCTAAGGGGCGTGCAATAAGGCGGGGGCCTTATTCTTAGAGGCCCTTAGTCTCCCATAAGTTCACCTGACGAAGTATTGACTCGAGGGGTTTATGGATGTCTACCAAGTCAGTCAAGAGGCGAGTGGCACCCTTGGAGTACATGGTGCATCTTGAAGGGAAAATCACACAAGAAAAATGGAAAGAGGCGAGTGGCACCCTTGGAGCACGTAGTGCATCTTGAAGGGCACGTCGCACAAGGGAAACAGATTAAGGTGAGTGACACCCTTGGAGAACCTAGTGTGTCCTGAAGGGCACGTCGTGTTGTTGAAGATAAATGAATGAACCTAGATGGCCTTAGGACAAATAACGTGTTAAGAATTTTTAAAAACAAATTCCCTATAAAATGTTGCCCAACACGAAAATTTAAGGTCTAAGTCTAAATTATGCTAGGGGTAAAATTTTATCTATCTATTTAAATATATATATATATATATATATATATATATATATAACATAAATAATGATTATAATTCTCATTAAATATTGTAACAATAATGAGGTAAGCAATTTAAATGATTCACAAAAATCTGTTAGGGTAAAATTTAAAAAAAAAGGGGAATAATTTTTTTATTTTTTATGATAATTTAAAATTTTTAACCAAAACGGGAAAAAGCATAAAGTCAAACTTAGTAAGGGTATCTAGCATTTAAGAGCTTTCTAATTTAAACTGAACTAGCAATTCAATAATGGGGAAAGTCATTAAAACCTGTAAGTGAATTTGGGGACACCTAGGAGCGATTCTAGGAGTGACTCTAGGTGGATGAGGGAAATAAAGATAATTAATTAATTAAAGAAATTAATTTATGGAGGAATGAAGGGGACGGGTGACACTTGTACGGAGAGGAATTTTTAGGAATTAAATTTTAAAAACTTAATTAAATGAGAATTTAGAAAAGTAAGGGACTACAAAACTCTATAGAATGAAGGGAGGAGATGGAGGATGGATCTCTTCTATTTGCGTAACGTTACGCTGGAGAAATATCTACTTGGTTGACTTAGCTTGTGGGAGTTGGGATACCTAGCTCGGTGAGGAGTGGTAGCTCAGCCTTGTGAGGCAAGATGGGAGCTAGCTGAAATCTATGGATAGTGTGTGTGTGTCCCCTTTGCGACTCGGGGGGCTAAGGGGGAAGAAGAGTACTCTTAGAATTGGCTGGGAGGTACCGGTGAGGTCTCGTCGGTCGGCAAGCGGGAGTTGCACGGAGCGTGCGGGACGTCATTCAGAGCGAGCGATCAAGAAATGATACACTCTCTTCATTTTTGTGTGGTAGATTGTTGTAGGATTTATGCTTGGATCTACATGTTTAATGGAGTAAGTAAACTGATTGTCTAGATTGATGACTGAAATTTTTCTTAGCCTATATCTATGATTGATTGACTCCCATGGCCTTCTTTTCCCCGCATGTATTGACCACCTTGTGGTGTTTTGATTGTGACCTTGTGGTTATTTAGCCTTCGTCCCTAGTTCACCAGTCCTCACCTGAGCAGTCGGCTAGGAGATTGATCTACGGTCGTCACCTCAGCGTTAATAGACCTATAGATCTCAACGCCCTGCTTTTTTGTGTGAGGATGATGAGCGAAGGAAGTTCCTATCAGTCATCTACCTTTTTTATTGTCCTTGGCTAATTGTTGTCTTGTGCCTTCTAGCATAGTACCTCTGCATATGGATTTCTTGCGTCTGTGTTGGTTTATCCCTACGATATTTTCAATGACTTATCCCATTGGATCTTTGCGTTATCATACTGTTGTCTACGTTGGATTGGTATCCTGGTAATGTAAGGATTTAATTTCAGTATGCATATTTATATTTGTATCCTAAAAAGGGGGGGATTTAAAATCAACCTGTGTTTTTATATCGGCATCCTAGAAATGGAAAACAATTTAATTTTAGTCTGCATTTTTATGTTGGTATCCTGGAATGTAAAAGATTTAATTTTCAATCTGTGGTTCTATGTTGGCATCCTAAAAATGGAAAATCAATTTAATTTCTAAGTCTGCGTATTTTTATTTGGTACACTAGAATTGGATACACGATTGTGTGATTCTCATTCTATGTTGTAATGGTATCCTAGAAATGGAAAAACGAATTAAAGTCTCTGCCTGCATTTCGTTTCTATTTTTTAGACGATTTCCCTTGAAGAAGACTGAGTTGGCATACAAGTTTACTTCTATTTGTTTCCGGTTAATGCCCTTGATTTGCAATTAAAGGATGCATGTGTTTTGTTGTATAAATGACCACCATTTGTCACTCATAAACATGACTGAGTGGTTGTTTAAGATGCCCACGATTTTGCTTTAAACCGCTTTCCTGAGCTTGTTGTATTGACCACGATTTTGTTTACCACAGATTTATGCAAGATTTATTACCACGACTTATGACCAGAGTTATGACCATGATTTTGTTTACCACGGATTTATTACCATGCTTTATTACCTCAGATTTTACCTCCTTCCTGTTACTACCTTATAGCACACGTTTTCCCCTTATTGTGTAGCATATTGGTGTCTTGTTGACTATGCGATGTTGAGTGGTTACGACTTGCCCTCTAGAGGTGGTTTGAGACTTGTTTGTTGCATGGATACGTTTTCCATTAAGTTATTTACTACATTTTGCTGACATGGGGAACAACGTTTGCCTTGGATTTGATGTTGTGTTCTTCCTATGATTGCCCATGAATTGAGGTTATATCATTTGACTAAGTTGTTGTTGGATTCGCCCACTTTTTTAGCCTTTTAATTCATAAACTGACTTGTTGGGCCGACCATGCTAGCCTTTTAAATTTGGAGTATTTATGTCGTTGAATGGGCACGATTTGCCACCAACTGTGCATTGCATATTTGTTGTTATTGATACAACGTTGTCTTGGGTCCATTAACTGCCTGGATTTTGCCACAGTGAATACAATGGTTAACATATAGGTAAATGCCTTGTTAATGTAAGATTCTTGGTTAGGTAATTGTCTTATTAGTTGCCAGAACAATGGTTACAACAATGTAAATGGGCAGCCGATTTATTCTTTGATTTAATGCCACAACGAGAGAAATGTTAACCAACACCTTAAATGATTGGTTATGGCTATGTCACTTGTTATGACAATAGTCATGTAAAATACCTTGTTAATGTCCTATTAATTGTTATGTTAACAATCATGTAATTCACCTTGTTATTGTTACATTAATTGTTATGTTGATTAACACATTAATCGCCTTGTTATTGCCATATTACTTGTGATGGTATCCGTCGTGTAAAATGCCTTGTCATTGTTGAATAATAATCATGTTAATTGTTATGTTAGTTCCCTTTCCATGTGCTATATTAAATTGTTAAGTAACAGTTATGTAATTGCCTTATTAATTTACTACAACAATGTATTAGTTGGCAGATTCATTTTTCAATTGTAATAGACAACTAGTGTGGTTAGTTCGGTCATTATAGCCAGACTAAATGTTGAGATTTAAATGTTCCTAAGTTCTATAAAGGTAGCGTTCTACTTAAGAATGTTATTGTTTTTATTCAATTGATGGCCAGTGGGATGGAGACTGGGATTAATATAGAATAGTCCTTTTAGGTTGTACTGATGTTTAAATTAGTATGTTGAGTAAAGACTAGATTGCAATTTTAGACTTGCTAAATTGATTTAATTGAAGTTAGATTGTATTTATAATTATACTTCTAGTGTTGATTAGTTAGGCTTACTAAATTGATTATTTAACGTTAAGTTAGCGGGTGCTTTAATGATTAGTTGTAACTTGACGTGCCCCGTTAGAATGGAACCCATGTTATTTTAGAATGTAGTCTTGGACCAGTTAGCCCAGGTGGTGGGTGGGGTCGAGGATGATGTCATGTGGACTGGCATCACCCCTTGCCTTTGTTCCTTAGTGTCTCATCAACCCTTAGTGTGGGGGGGTAGGTATAGTCTCCCAGTCAGTATTTGGTTCCTAGCGCGTCAGACTTTTCTTGAGTCTTGGTCCCTTTTTGTTTGGCACCAGGGTTATTGTCGCGCCTCTCTTCTGGGGATGGCATGGTTCCTAATGAGGGGATCATGGCGTGCCTTATGGGTTAGTTATGAATGATACATTGGTCAGAGTCGGTTCCTGCCCTGTGAGTGTGGTTGAGCATCGTATGTTGACTTTGGCAGAAGGGTCAAAAGCCTTCAGGCGTTAGGTCCACGCGCCTTGAGGTTCTAGTCTTTTTTCATATAGGTTGTGATGTCGAGATGGGGTTGTTGTCCCTTAGCTTGCAGGCATGGTCGTGTTGATTCGGGAAGGTAGTTTTCCTCTTTGTTATTGTGCATGTCATGCTAGTTGTCTTGAGACTGTGTGTGGTGTCATAGTAACTTGTTGTCTGGACTATGTGTTTGCGTTCGTCATTAGTGGTGTGGTCAAACTTTTTTTGTTGTTTCCTTCATGCCCTTAATTCTTCAAAACAAAAAACAAAAAATGGCTTTGCCCATGGCCACATCCATGTGGTTGTTACACCTTTTCCAGAGGAGGCCATGGAGTAGTTCTCATTCTTCAGCCTGATTATTTTTGAAAACTCCTATATTTGAGTGGAATGAAAGCAATTTATTTCCTCCTGGGCTTAGGATAACCCCTCCCACTCTTGCCACCTCAATATGGTATGAATGTATTTCAATATTTATAAATATAAGGATTTATTATCAAAGTTAGGGGTTTATCTCATACCTTTTATCTATCAAAATTTAACTACAAGTGACATTTGAACTCTTTCTTGGGAAAAAACTTGAAATATTTTTTAAAAAATGTTTTGTAGAAATTTTAAGGGGAAAAATAGGATGGAAACATTTAGATCCTCTTCTAAAGATTTAATATGTATAGAATCTAAAGAATAAAAAAATGTAGATTTTATTTCCTCTAGAAAAAATATTGAAGTTCATATAATGTGAGTTCATAAAGTCAAGATAGCATTGACTTAAAATCAATAATTTTAGGGGTTTTTTTGTGACAAACACATGAATTGTAGAGCATATTTCTTTTGGAAATTTGCGTAAAATTATGCTAAAAAAATTCCAGTAGATGTAGAATGGCCATTACATTTCATAATTGTGATGATAATAGATATTTCAATCAATATTGAAGATATATGATTATTTCAATTTTGTCGCCTCAAAACTTTAGTTGCAGAAAGGAGCTCCATTGAAAGTAGTTTATTTCTTTGAAATCGTAGGGCCTAGCTCTGTTTCGGGATATAGAAAGAAAGGTGTATTTTATAGGACAATATGATGTTCTTAGTATTGAAGAATACATTTAATATCATAAGAAAAATCATTTTCTTTGGAAAAGTGTGGTTTACAAAATCTAAAACATGAAGTGTCCATATGGGGTAAGTCATTTCACTCTCTAGAGATGTATATTCTTACATATGAAGAATATGAAACCATCTATATATATAGGTGGTCTTATGCCAAGAAGAAGGATAAAGAGGGAACCAATGGGTTATTTTCATATAATAACTTCTTATTATAGGCTCATGGATGTATTTAAAGGGACAATGTCATTATTTTTGTAAACACTAATAGAAAGAAAAATTTAATCTATATTTCTTTGGCCAAAATTTTGCAAGTCCCAACAAAGCATATTCACAACACATGATTTGAAGATGAGAATGTTCAGATTTTTAAATATTTAAGGTTACTATGAATACATATGTTTTTTATTATTGTGGATATTATTCTTGTATATCGTTGGATGGGCTCAATTGGTATAGTTGATATTAATGTGCAAAATAAGTTTTTGAGGATTTGATACAAGAAAAAGAAAATCACACTACAAAATATTTTGGTTACTAAACAAGAAGATCCTAAGAGGGAACATGAAGAACTCATTGTACGAAAACTAACTACAATACCTACTAACACATCAAATTAAGAGTCTAAGGTTGAATAAAAAGAAGATCCTACAAAAACACATGAAGAAAATCCCCACGATGGGAATACAAAGGAAAAAAAATCTAAAAATCCACATTACTCAAAGGAACCACATGTTAAAGAGTCAAATAACAAATAACAAATAAATAAGGTTTCTATATATTACCATCCATGCCAACTTATGAAACAATAGTCATCAAGACAAGGTCAGGAGCATCAACATTGTTACTATGGAACAATATGGAACCAGAAAGGAACTCACTATAGAGTTACATTGAGAACTAAAAGCAATGCATGAGGAAGTCAAAGTAGCACAATGATAATGTGAAACCAAAGTAGAAAAAAAAATAAAGATCAAGATGGAAAGGAAGCAATTAGACCTTGAGTCCACATTTCATAAGGATGGATGGATGCTCGTGCTTGGTACTAGTAGATTAAATTGCTTAGTAGATCATATTATATGGATTTCACTCATGTTTGGAGGATGAAACATGTGAAGGGGGATGGAATGTTATGTACATAGGGTGGATAATATTGGGTACCTATGGAGGTATCTAAGGGGGTTAATAAATATAATGTGGCCTGAATCATGGAAAAATCCCACTTGGTTGTTGGTGGAAAGTAAATAGGCCTACTAGATAGTTAAAATAAATTAATATAATAATTAGGGGTGGTTGGCATAGACCTCTATGAATACTCATGAGAATTAGTATAAAGACACATGAGTATCATTTTATTAAGATATATGTTGGATGTTGAGGATTGTATTGTAGGAAACATAGCTTGTGGAGTGATTTCTTCTATAAGGAGTATTTGATGGTATCACCTCATCTTAAAGGTTCTAGCTATACTTATGTTCTATTTATGGTGTGAATTCATTCATGTATTTTTAAAGTTAAGGATTTATTTATAAAATTAAAGGTTTATTTTTTCATATTTTATCTTTCAAGATTTACTACACCATAATTGAAGATTAGCCATAAACTCAACAAAACCCTATAATTTTTCATATATCAATCTTGATCAAAACAAGGAAAAGAAAAAAGAACACATTTAACATATGAAAAGGGGTATGAATACTAAAAACTACTCACCTATAGTAGAGGGATTAAACATTTTCCTCAATAAACAAAACTATTGCTAAAAGTAGAAGAATAGTGAAAATATGTGGGAAAAACATATAGCTTGATCTCTCAAATAAGTTCCATCCAATAGTAACAATGACATGTGTTTCACTAAAAACACCTCTTCTCTTCCATAGCATCACATTAGCAATGATCATGACTATCACATGGTAATCCAAATGTGGAAATTCAAATAAACATGACATAACTCCAATAAAACCCCATTAAAAATACCTATTCTCCTTCATAGCATCTCATTATAAATGGTCATAATTATCATATGGTAAACCAAATGCATTAATTCAAATAAACATGACGTAATTTTAATAAAACCCCACTTCAAAAACACTATGAAAACAACAAAACAACAAATGTTGATCAGTTATACTAAGAATAATGCCCAAAACATGAAATGGAAATTATTTAAACCTAATTTAGGTGTTAGGGATTATGAGTCTATGAGTAGAGTTTTGTGGTTTAGGTCTCAATTTTAAGATTTAAAGAAAATGCTATGAAATTCAAATTCTATTGTTTAATATGAAGAGCTTTAGGGCTTACTATTTATAACCATAAACTAGATGATAAAGAAGACTCTATCCAATCAACAATCAACTTAAGGCCATAATCAAATAGTGCCACATTAAAAAAAAAAAATCCATGCACAAAATGTATTTAAATCTGAATTCATTGTAAAGGCTTGTGGCCTCAATATTTAAAGGTTTTAAAATATAAAGATAAAAAAACATGAACATTATATTTGGAATCATAAATAAATGATAATGGGACTATATTCGAAACCATAAATTAAGTGATTACTAAGTAATAATGCGGATTATATTCAATTTTGTAAGTAAGTATTATCTATAATGTTTTAAGATTTTATAAATCACTTTTTTTATTTTTTTAAGATTTTATAAACAAATTCACAACATTTTGTATTATAGCTTACAATTCGAAGAAAAGAAAACTTCAAGAAATTAAATTCATGTTTATTGGATACCCACATGCTCACAATACTTTAATTTGCAATCATTGTTATTTAATTTAAAAAAAAATAAAAAATCATAACCTTCATGGTTAAGGGATCCCAAATCACTCTCCTTGCATATGGGGTTTTATAAATCATTTTTTTTTTATTTTTTTAAGATTTTATAAACAAATTCACAACATTTTGTATTATAGCTTATAGCTTACAATTCGAAGAAAAGAAAACTTCAAGAAATTAAATTCATGTTTATTGGATAGCCACATGCTCACAATACTTTAATTTGTAATCATTGTTATTTAATCTTTAAAAAAAAAAAAAATCATAACCTTCATGGTTAAGGGATCCCAAATCACTCTCTTTGCATATGGGGTTTAAAGAGTAAAAACCCATTAATTCATCTAGTCATGATGTTGAAAAGAGGGCATTGAATACTAAAACCCTATCAGTCCATCCTCTCTAATTTTTAATCATTGTTATCTAATCTTTTACAACAAAAAAATTCATTGCAACCTTTATGGCTAAGGGATCCCAAATCACTCTCCTTACATATGGGGTTTAAAGAGTAAAAACTCATTAATTCATCTAGTTATGATGTTGAAAAGAGGGCATTGAATACTAAAACACTATTAGTCTATCTCCTTTGTTATTTCATCTGTTAATTTGTATTAATTTTCCTCAAAGCATTTTGTCCTTATGCTATTTTTCCACTCAGATTTTCAAACTTTTTCACCAGCTCCGTCAAGTTTCCATCACCTAAATCCTTCACTCAAATGATCATCCAAAATAGTCATGTACTTCATGAATCAAAAATTGGCAAATATCCCAAGCCTATACCTGGCCTTAATTCCTATCTAAATCACTTAGTTCCATAACTTCATTCATTTTTACTGTTATTTTCATATTCCCGTTGAAAATAAAAAATATTCTTTTTATTAAGCATCCTTATCTCATCCACAAAATCATGTGTTAAACCTCATATGCCCAAAGTCCTTTGAAAATAGAAAAAATTGGTTTTTTATTATTAATATAAATATTTTTATATTTATATTAATATTTAATCCAATATTTAATTTATGAAATCTGGAGGTTAATTATGTGATTGGGGAAAACCACCGTGGTTTATTTGGTGGACACGTGTTTTTACATGGATCACATCGGAAGTAAAAGCAGTTTGGATTAAACCACTTTTAGCCCAAGCTCGATATAATAAATGCAAACATTTAGTGCATTTCAATAATGATTATGGGATTTCCAATAAATAAGATTCCTCCTCACGGTGAAAAGGTTTTACAGAGGTAAGATTTAAATTTTATAAATCAAGGAGACTAATTTTTATTTCCATGGAAAATAATTAAATGGAAGATGCACGTGAATGAAAACTTGGACAATTTTTATCCAAAGGTTTTACAGAAGTAAAAGAAGAAGATAAAAGGTATTTTTCCAAAGACGGTAAATTGAAAAAACATTACACAGTAAATGTTTTTCCACAATGAAACGGTAAATTGGAAAAAAATTACACAGTAAATGTTTTTCACAGAGAAATGGTAAAAGTAAATGTTTTTACAATGAAATGATGAATTGTTTGTGAATTGGGCAAACAAGACATGGTCTTAAAAACCACGGGCATGAATTAAATTATGGAAATTTAATTCTACAAGATAGAAAAATATTTTGGAATTATTTTTATTTCAAATATATTATTCTCAAATGTTTAATGAGAATATGGATAAATGAAATTATATTTGAAATTCTACGAGTGACATTTCAAAGAGAATGTGGTGGAGGAAGGAGATGGAGCGTAAGAGGAATCTGCAGGGATCATAAAACGTTTTTCTGAAAATTGTCATTTGTAATCATTGTAGAAGTTGAAATGTTTCATTTCAGTTATTGTAATCGGTTGCACACTGAAGGAACTCGAATTGTATAAGTGTTAGAGGTTCTAAGTGTATTAATGGTGGAAAGAAGTGAAAGAGCACAGTTCTAGTGGTTCTGAACTTCACTGTAATTTTTTGGGGCTAAATTGAATACATATGCAACAACTTTGAACTGTTTATGAAAATATTCTAATGGCTATGATATGAGTTTTGTCTTCCCTCATTGTATGTGTTTTCTGTGGTCTTTTATGTCATATACATTTTTCTTTTGTTTAAATTAGAGAGTTAAAGGCCCATAATTCATCATTTGATGCTCTTGGCTTAAGCAATTTAAACTCTGTATGTTTCTTCTTAGCTAATTCAGAATTCATTTTTGTAATGCTCTGATGCGGTTATATGTTTCTCTTTCCTCTTACCACTCTAATTAAATTCAAGTTATAACTCAGATTGATTGCCTCATTTAGCCTTTATCCTCTGGAGAGTTCTAGAGGCCAGTCAATGTTTTCATTCAATTTCATAATTTTGACTGTTGGACATAATTTTCATTGATGTCAACATGAGAAGTACATAACCAGAAGTCCAAAGCTCTGGAAGAAGAATGAACTGTTGATCACGATAGGATCAACAATCCGATAATGTTCAGAAAGGATAGCACATGAAGAAATCTCTGAAGGAAGAACAAAGTGTAGAAGATGTAGTTGGGATCAGTGGAAGGATTACACAGTTGATCAAATGCACAAAAATGGTGAAAAGACTCAGCAACCATCCGATCACTGCGAAAAGAATAGTTGTCGTTCGATCAGAATTTGATCGTGGGATTAAAGTTCACGAGAGTATCATGACCATTGGAAAGGATGAGAGTTTGACTATCCATATACCCGTCGACTGTGGGATCAAACCCAAGTTCTTGCTGAAGCAGTCGAATCATTTTCAAGTAGAAGGAACATTGGACTATTTGTCAAACGACCATATTAAGTCGTGACCGTCGGATGCGCAAGTGCATGAATCAATAGTCGTTAGATCCAGGTAAGGTGCACCCACCTTAATACGTCGGCAAGAAGTGAGAGTGATTTTAGAGGGACCCACGCGAAATCACCCCATTTTGGACCCCCCCCCCTTCATTAAAGGAAGAATGGCAAGGGGGGTTCAAAATCCAGTCTTAACCATTGATCGAAGCTCTTTGATCTCCGTTTTCCAAGACTTATGCATCCAATTCTAGACCCCCCCCCCCTTTTCATTAAAGGAAATATGGCAAAGGGGGTATGAAATCGAACGTCAACCACAGATCTAGACGCGCAAATCCTAGCCATCCGAATCAGCCTGCTACTTAGTGGAATGCGCAATTTGTAAAATACCGACAACCATCCATCACAACAGTTGATTAAGTCATGGGTGTCAGATGAAGGAATGTAAGGATTAAAATAAACTGTTGAGCTATCTTCATGAAACAAATGTGAGTCGTTTGATCATTTTGGCGATATCGTCTTCAAGGGATTTGACATGTTGTGAGTCTCAAAGACTCGAATGGCTAAAATCCGAAACACCAACAATCATCCATATATGTGGGTGATTGAATCAGGACCGTTGATTCTAAAGCGCTCAAAACGAGCATTTGGTCTAGCACCTAGTCACTGCGGTTGGTCATATGGTTCCGAGATGTATTCATAAATTTCATGACCGGGGGTTTGGTAATATAGTGGAGTCATGATGACTTGAATGAAAAATTCTCGAAACCCCATAAGAAACTCATCTCAGTGAGCAATTAAATCCTGACCATTGATTTTAAAAGAAACGCTCAAGCACTTGTTTGGTCTAATTGCCTAAGCATGAGGTCACAGTCGTTGGTCATATGCTATAAGCATCTTATTATACATTGTTGTAGTTGCTAAAGCCTGTGGCCTTATGGCATGGTCATATGTAATGGCTTGAAGGAAGCGCCTCTGAAGTATCTGGTCTCTATGAAACTGACAAAGATCCATGAACAAATTCAATGGAAAAAATTGATCCATGTTGTGATCAATTTATGAAAGGTACTCACGTTAAAGAAAATTAAAATGTTATTATGGTTAAGTTATCTTAAGAAGTTCGATCCACTAAAAATACAACAATTACGATTCATCAAAGAGGCACGATCATCAAAGAATGAACCAATACACAGTCATGATCAAAAGAAAATAAATCATGAAAATATGAATAAAGAATAAAAAGAAAAATAATATTAATTAAAGTTTAGATTATCATTTTAAATGAAAAGGTACAATGGTTCAAATAAAGGGACACATTGTTTTAAAATTTCACACCAGTTTGAAGACTATATAAACAAGAAAACGTAGTGAGAAGAAAGTGTCTCTGTAGTTCAGAAAAGAAGATTAAAAAGCTGAAGCAGATTCCAGGAAGAAAAGCTAATACATATGCATTAAGGGTGGTTGGGTGGTGCAAGGGCGGGTTGGTGCCTGCAGAGGGAGTTGGTGCTTCCTTGTCAGTTGTAGCTGACTAAACAAGGGAGTCGTAGCCTCCTACCAGTTGGTGCTGGTAAACTGGGGTGTGGGTGCATCCTGATCAGTTGGTGTTGATCAAAGAGGAAGTACATCTTCCTTCTATGTAACATGTAAAACAAATTTTGCAGTTAATAGAAAATAATTTGTGGTTTTTCTCATTTTGGTTCCATGATAAAATACTATGTCAAAATTTGGTTTGCATTAATATATGAAAAATTGATATAATTGTTGAGTCATTGATTCACCCCCCCCTGCCCGAACTTGATGAAGATATTCAACAACATTTTCAGCAAGACAAAGTGTTTCAAGGTTGTCTTTCTCCCCCTATGAATGATATGGTTTTTCAAATTCCAATTGACATAGACGTGGATGAGGATTCTGAAAATGAATCAATGGAAACTTCCAACAATGAACAAACAAATGACATAGAGCTTCAGGAAAGCAACAAAACAACCTATGCCATTTTTCAATCAGAAATACAGAAAGATAATGAAGTGGCAGTGGTTTTATTTGATTCATTTGAAAATAATAGTTTTGAAAATGCATCCATAGGAACTCTAAACTGTGAAATAGTGCATGTTGTTATCTTTTCACATTCGCAAGAAGATTATGAGCAGGAACTTATTTCTATTAATTCATTTGAAAGTCAAAATGATAGTCCTCAAGCAAATTTCCAGAAGTTTAATGAAACCAAATCAAAATTGTTTAATGAACAAGAGGATACACATAATATGGCTGTCATATTTGAAGATGTTTAAGAATGTATGAATGTTTTTGTTGAGATGCATCAAGAAGTAGACAAACCTATTGCTGCAATATCATTAGAAAATATTCTCAGAACCGAAGAAATAGAGCAGGAACAACAAACACTTATTAAAGAGGCTTGTCTTTATGTTTTTGCTCATCAAGAATAAATGTTTTTTCATGGTTTTCAAGATCTTGTAGACATATTATTACAGTGTTCAATGAAGGAGGAGTTTGTTTCATTCATAAGTTCAAGTTTTGGATTCAACTTTTATTTTCAGCTGCCATTATTTACATTTGTCTAGCTGCTTAAGAAAGATGTGAGCGGAGAAAAATCGGGAAGACAATTGCTTGATTGGTTGCATTGGCACTTCAGTATCACTTGATTGAGTATTCATTTTAGTAGTTTTAGAGTAGATAGGAGTGTGCAAATAAGCTTGTTGGTCAATAATTTTTTAGTTTGGATCTCTAGTAATGTCTACAGTCATATTTTAGCAGTGTATTCAGTATTCAGTATCCAGTTGAGAGCAGTGTGTAGAGTTTGGTTTTCAGCAGACACTGGTGATAGGTTGAAGCAAGGCACACAGACATGTTTTGGGAGTATCCCAATGGATTAGGCATGTGTTCTACTGTTCTTTGCTACCTCACGGTGAGGATAGCATCCCCAATAGGAGCCTATGTTATCACCTGCTAATTTGTATTAATTTTTCCCAAAGCTTCTTGTCCTTATGTTATTTTTCCAAAATAGTCATGTACTCCATGAGTAAAAAATTGACAAATATCCCAAGCCTATACCTAGCCTTAATTCCTATCTAAATTCCTTAGTTCCATAACTTCATTCATTTTTACCGTTATTTACATATTCCTGTTGAAAATAAAAAAATATTTCTTTTATTAAGCATCATTATACCATCCACAAAATCATGTGTTAAGCCTCATATGCCCAAAGTCCTTCGAAAATAGAAAAAAGGGGTTTTTTATTATTAATATAAATATTTTTATATTTATATTAATATTTAATCCAATATTTAATTTATGAAATCACGTCAAATCATGGGCACGAATCTCAATTTATAATATGGAAAAGTCAAAGGTTGGATGGAGGGCCCACATACATATCCGACATTAAAGTAATCAAGAGATTAATTATGTGAAGGCGGACCAGGGAAAGCTACCATGGTTTATGTGGTGGACACGTGTTTTTACGTGGAGAACATCCGAGGTAAAAGCAGTTTGGATTAAACAGCTTTTAGCCCAAGCCCAATATAATAAAAGCAAACATTTATCATATGTTTTATGTGCGGCATTTTCCAAGGAGTGCATTTCAATAATGAATATGGGATTTCCAATAAATGAGATTCCTCCTCACGGTGAAAATGATTCCTCCTCACTGTGAAAAGGTTTTACAGAGGTAAGATTTAAATTTTACAAATCCTCATGGTGAAAAGGTTTTACAGAGGTAAGATTTAAATTTTACAAATCAAGGAGACTAGTGTTTATTTCCATGGAAAATAATTAAATAGAAGATGGACATAAACAGAAACTTGGACAATTTTTATCCAAAGGCTTTACAGAAGTAAAAAAAGAAGATAAAAGGTATTTTTCCAAAGAGGATAAATTGGAAAAACATTACACAGTGAATGTTTTTCCACGGTGAAAGTAAATTGGAAAAACATTACATAGTAAATGTTTTTCCACTATGAAAGTAAATTGGAAAAACCTTACACAGTAAATGTTTTTTAGAGGGAAATGGTATGAAATAGTGAACTGTTTGTAAATTGGGCAAACAAAACATGGTCTTAAAAACCACGGGCATGAATTAAATTATGGAAATTTAATTCTACAAGATAGAAAAATATTTGAGAATTATTTTTATTTCAAATATATTATTCCCAAATGTTTAATGAGAATATGAATAAATGCAATTATATTTGAAATATTATGAGTGAAATTTTAAAGAGAACGTGGCAGAGGAAGGAGATGGAGCGTCACAGGAATTTGCAGGGATCATGAAATGTTTTTTTTCTAAAAATTGTCATTTGTAATCATTGTAGAAGCTTAAATGTTTCATTTCAGTTATTGTAACTGGTTGCACACTGAAGGAACTTGAATTGTATAAGTGTTAGAGGTTCTGAGTGTATTAATGGTAGGCAGAAGTGCAAGAGCACAGTTCTGGTGGTTCTGAACTTCATTGTAATTTCGTGGGGCTGAATTGAATACATATGCAGTAACTTTGAACTATTTATGAAAATATTCTAATGGCTATTATATGAGTTTTGTCTTCCCTCATTATATGTGTTTCCTGTGATCTTTTATGTCATATACATTTTTCTTTTGTTTAAATTGGAGAGTTAAAGGCTCAGAATTCATCATTTGATGTTGTTGGCTTAAGCAATTTAAATTGTGTATGTTTCTTCTTAACTAATTCAGAATTCATTTTCATAATGCACTGATGCGGTTATCCATTTCTCTTTTCTCTTACCACTCTAATTAAATTCAATTTATAACTCAAATTCATTTCCTTATTTAGCCTTTATACTCTGGAGACTTCTACAAGCCAGTCAATGTTTTCATTCAATTTTTGAATTTTGACTCCATACCTCAAAGTGTTCATCCCCTTCTTTGCCAGCAACTTTATTAAACCCCCAAAACAAACCAAATCTAACCATTGATTTCCAAAGAAGCATCAAGTGACATGAGAGAGCCCTCTCTGAGTTGAGTAGACTAGTGCCTCAGCTCTAAAGTTGGTTGCAACAATTACCTCTGTTGTTTGTCTATTCAACCGAACAAAATTTACAGAGTGCTAACACCCTCTAGTCCATCCCCTCTATGAAATGAAGAAATGAAGAGCGTGCAAACTCTAGACTTAAACTATCGTGTGATGTATAGTCTTGGAGCTTAATACGACATCATAAAAAGCATACATTCAATTTAAAAATAATACAAAACCATGAAAATCAAGGGTCTGTGCAAGAGGCCTAATGAATTCTCATTAGGCAAATCAATAGCATAAGGGTTTTGATGAGTTTGAAGGTTTCTCCTTGTGAAGACTAATGCCCTAAACAATAATGCCCCGTAATTAAATTTTTAATTAAAAAAATGCTAAATACGCATAAACTATGAATAACAGTGTAAAATCTGAAATGATTGCAAAACCATACTTGGTTGAAATTGTGATTTGTCTCTAATATTAATATAGAATAAAATAATAATTAATGATAATACACTTATAATTAATTGAAAATATAAGATGGTTTTTATATTTAAATTTTATATAGAACTTAAATATTTGCACTAGAGTAGTCAGGTGCTTTAGTTTACTATAGGAAGATGTTGCCAAGTTAGGATTAGGTTAGGTTAAATAAAATTACATTAAAAAAAATGAATTTGATTCAATTAAAAGAATAATTATTATTAAAATTAGTTTAATTAAAAAAACTATAATAAAATAAATTTGGATCAAATTTTTTTAATTTTAATTTTTTTATTATTATTCAATATCAAGGAATTAAAAATTTATTATCATTCAATATCAAGGAATTATTTACATGGAAAAAAAAATTAATATGACTTTTACTTTGTTTTTATAATTGTATTGGTCATATTAAACCTATGTTGCTAGTTGAGAATGTGGAATTAGGAGAAGTTTCTCTCAAATTTATAGGAAACTTGAAATTGGGAGCTGCAATAATATATATTAAAAAATATAAAAAATATTTTAGATTACAATGATACTTTAGATTACAATGTATAGAGATATTGATACATTTTAAATCTTATTTCAATGAAATTGAAGATGACAATGTTTCTTCTCTTGTAACAACTACAATATTGAAATTACTAATTTAATTTGTGCTAATAATTATATGCATATATTTAACACAATACTGAAAGTTTAATATCCATAAATATTCCATTAGAAAATGAGAAACAAAATTGAAAATACATATATACAATTTTAACATCTTTTTAAAATTAAATTTAAAATATATAAACTTTAAACATCTTTGTAAATTTGAAGCATTATTCTTTTTTTATTGGAAAAAACAAAATAGTACTACTCTTCTAATATGAAAATACAATAAAATTCAATGATATGGTTGGTTGATATCAACTACATAGTGGAGCAAATGCTTGTGGTGGATAGGTATGGATTTATTAGACTTTCATATTTAGTTTGGGCTTGAAGGAAAACGTGTATGCATTAAAAGATTTTCATATCCACAACTATAAAATGAGTATTATTAAGTTTTTTTACTTAACTAATTTTTGAAATAATATTTACATGTACTTAGTCTTAGTTTTATAGTGATATTTTGAATAAATATAATGAAAATATTTGTAAGAAATTATGTATTTGTAATAATGGAATAAATATATTTACATTTTAATTTAATATAATTCTAATTTAAATTTCTTTGATGTTGAAGCTCCCAAAAAACTCTCAAGTTCCCAAAAGAGTTCCCAACCAATTGGGGATGTTCCCAACCAGTTCCCATGCTCCAATAACTTACTGAACTAGTTTCAGAGATGTTGGAATTGAACAAATTTATACACTATCATTCTAGTGGAGTTATAATTTCTCCAAAAATAATACAAAATGTCATAATTAATTTAAAAACCCATTAAAAACATATAAATATAAGTTTTTTTTGTAAGTAAGAAGTATATTATATTAGGAGCCTGCTAGAAGCAAAAAGAGTTACAGAACAAAGTAATTGGTCAACTGAAAATTCTGGGCTGCCCCAACGGAGGGGAAACCAGCCCAGTCAGCAACCTAGTCATCCTGATCAAAGCAAAAACCATAAAGTGTAATGTCTAGAAACAAGGTCGAGCTCTAGCTAAAGCAACAGTCAATAAACCAGACTTCTAAACAAACATGAACTAAACACTTGGCGCGTAACCTGGCCAGGTGGCGTTGAGGTCGCCTGTCCAAGGTTCCTCCTCTACGACTGTCGTCCCGTCGCCCCACTGTATCTCGACCTCTTCCTTCTTCTCGGTTGCCCTGTCGTGCCTCGCAATGACCTCCGGGGGTGGTTCTGCTACACCCTGCATGACCACATCGCCTGTAGTGGGGGTTGCGCCCTGTGCCTGCGTTGGAGTCGCGCTCTCTGTTGCCTCGCCATCGACATTGTCTGCATCGGCCAGGGTTGAGAGGAAGGTTTCATACAGCGAGGAGAGAAGCTGGAGGAAGAGCGTGACCTTATCGTTTGACAACTGTAAACGGAATTGCAAGTCCTCGACGCCCTGGCGCAACTCAAAAACAAGGCCATAGAGAATGCCCAGTTTATCCTTAACCTGCTCAGTCGTGGTGGCGTCAACGGACGAAGTTCCAACGCTCCTCCGAGGTGGAGGGTCTTCACCTAAAGTACTGGGGAAGGTCGAGCTCTGATTGGGATGCGGTTCAGTCCTGTAGGGAGCAAAAAGTAAGTGCAACGAAGGACAAGGCGATCGGGGGATCAAATCCAGGGGGTTAGAGCTTACAGTCGGCAAAGGCGGCGGGGTATGGCTGGGTTGCGCCTCCTAGAGGCGACAGGAAGGTGCAAAGGAAGACCTGTCATGCGCAAAGAAGGAGGGTCGCCGAGGTCGCCATGGGGAACCCCTCTGTGGTTTCCCTCATAGACGCTTCCTATGCTTAGGCATGGTGTTTATGCAGCAGAAGTCGCAGTGAAGGTCGCAGTGGGGTGCCTCCAGGGACCAATTAGATGCCGGCCATGGACGAGGGGGAGGAAGCTCTATTATCCACCAGCAGAAGCAGTGACACCATAACACAGCAACGGAGGAAATCGCCCGAGCCATAACAAAGTGCAGAGGACGAGGCCAATAAACACACCCTCCCATCACCATAAGAGCTCCATTAATATTCCCGGAGGGTGGCGGACAGAGGCATGGGCCCGTCACGTGGCTCCGTGCCCCATTGGCACCCTCCATACTCCTTCCCTCGCCAGCTGTCTCCGTCTAGCACCCCATCTGGGGGAGTGTCTGTTGTCCTAGATTTGTGTATGCAATGCTGGAGTAGAGGATGATCAGGTTCCAGGGCTGAGTTACAAACAAGTTCTGGCTCGCCCTGGTTGATTCCCATATTGGCTAGGTCATCCGCAACTTGATTCGCCTTCCGTCTGACGTGAGCTGGGATGAGGGTCAAGTTTGGTCGTAGAGAGTCTGAAATGAGTTGCAGCCCATGCAAGAGTCTCCAGCTGGGCGAGATGTGCTCTGGATTTGCACCATTCAAAATTCTCCGCAGCAAGTTGATGAGGATTTGAGAATCGCCCTCCACAATTAGCTTGGTGAAGTTGTTTTCAATGGCTAGTTGCAGTCCCCTAGTAAGACCCCACAATTCTGCTGCATTGTTTGTGGAATGTCCTATGGCGCCTGCACTGATGAGAAGGACAGTCCCCTGGTGATTGCGGAAAACAATTCCATAGCCTGCAGGGCCCGGATTTCCCTTGGAGGCCCCATCAAAGTTGAGCTTGAGGAAGCCCTCTAGGGGAGGAGACCAGAAGGAGGGGCTGCCGGGGAGACAGGACTGGGGAGAACAGGGAAGAGCTGTGGCTGTGGAGGAAGGAACCCAGTACCGAAGGATGTGAAGTTCATCTTGGTTGCTATTAGCGTCCATTCCATACCACGCTTGAAGATTCAGAGTCTCCTAGATGTTCCGACAGCATTGATGCCAACAATGTTGCCAAGGTTGGGACCGATCTTTGAAGAGCCTTCAGTTCCTTTCTTTCCAAGTTTTCCATAGGGTAAAGCCCGGTAGTAATTTCCAAACCCAGTTGAGGAGGGGTAATTGGAAAGCTTGATCCCTCCACTCTGTGATTGTGGTCAGTATGTTATCCCGACAGCGATCCGAGGTGCGCATGATGAGCGCGGCTTGATCCCATATTTGAGTTGTATAGGGGCAAGAGTTAAGAAGGTGATTCATCGTTTCCTCTGCCGCCCCACAGAGTAGGCAGACAGAGGGTCTCGCAAAGCCCCTTCTCGCCAGATTGTCCCAGGTTAGTATGCTAGAGTGATTCACGAGTCAGAGGAAGAGGGTGATTTTTGGCCAATGCTTGAGACTCCACAGCTTGCACCACTGTTCCGTGTTATGGAGAGGATCTAAAGGAGCTTTGAGCTGATACGACTCCTTTGTATTGAAGGTTCCTTGTGGTTTGTATCCCCATCTTAAGATATCCTCCCCTGCTATACTTGGAATTTTTCGCTTCGCCATCTCTTCCTGCCACGGAGTTAAGTCCACACCTGCCTCCAAATCAATACTGTCCCTGTCCAGAGTCCATTGACGCCATGTGTTCCCTAGGGGGGTATCCCTCCAGTAGTCAGTGACTTTTGTTAGGCCTGCTCGAGTGGCTGAGTTGCAGAAGGTAGGGGCCCAGTCCTCCTTGCTCAGAATCGGCCATTGTTGCCAGGAGTCATGCCAAAATAGGGTCGTTTTCCCATTTCTGATTTCCCAGAAGGCGTTGTCAGTCACCAGTTGTCGGTTTTGTTTGGCTTCCGTCCAAATTAAAGAGCCTGGGCTATCCTCATTCCAGTGAACTAGATTCTTCTCTGCCACGCCCGGAGCATATTTCTTCCTCCAAAGTCGGGCCCAAATGTCCCCGGGGCTTTTTAACCATTGCCACCAAATTTTGGCGCTTAGCACCTTGTTCATGATGAAAGGATCTCTCAATCCCAGGCCTCCTTGCTCCTTGGGCCGACAGATTTTGTCCCAGCTAACCAGCGCTATTTTCTTTCCTGTGTTGAGGCCTTGCCAAATGAAGTTTCGCTGAATGATTTTGATAGTGGTGAGGATGACCTTTGGGGCAGCTAGCGCAGAGAAGGTTTAAATCAAGAGGGCTTGGAGAACGGCTTGGATAAGGATGAGGAGGCTAGGGAGATTAAGAGCTCTGAAGGTCCAGGAGGAGAGATTTTTGGCGAAGGAAGAAAGAAGGTATTTCCAGGAGGAGTTCCGATGGGCATTGTCAATTAAGGGGATGCCTAGGTATTTGGATGGAAGGGAGCTTCTATTGAAACCAAAGAGGCCAGCGATGTAAAACTGGACTGGAGGAGGGGTGTTGAAGAAGAATATTTGGGACTTGTCCTTGTTGCATTCCAGGCCCGAGGCGTCAACGAAGGTTTGCAGAATATTCTGGAGGGAGGTGGATTCCCGGATTATGGGGCTGCCCATCAAAAGGGTGTCATCAACAAATTGGTTGTGCAAGATGGGCGGGAGATACCATGCAAGGGTAGACCTGTTAGGCGATTGGAGTCAATGGCTACGTGAATGGATTTGTTGAGGCCTTCGGCTAGGATAATGAACAGGAACGGGGAGAGAGGATCACCTTGCCTGATTCCTCTCGAGGGAGAGAAAGGCTTCGACGGGACACCATTGATGAGAATGTAAAAGAAAGCCGAAGAGGTTAGATTTACTATCCATGTTACCCAGCTCTGATCGAAACCGAAAGCTAGGAGTATTTCCTGCATATATTTCCAGCTGATTTTGTCAAAAGCTTTGGAGAGGTCTAGTTTGAGAAGCATACCTGGGGTCTTGGTCTTCTGTAGGGAGTAGATCACCTCGTGTGCAAGGATGACGCTGTCTAGGATTTGTCTTCCCTCCACATAGCCTGATTGCTCTGGAGAAATTATGGTAGGTAAGATGAGCTTGAGTCTCCTGGATATGACCTTGATAAGAAGCTTGTAAATGACATTGCACAGAGCTATCGATCTGAACTGTTTCGGATGATGTGCATGCCCCTCTTTGGGAATTAAAGTTATAAAGGTGACATTGAGAGCCTGGAAAATTTGGCCAGTGGCTCGGGAATCCTCTAAGATCTCCCAAACTTCTGTTCTGATCAACGACCAGCAGTGATGGAAGAAATCGCTTGTGAACCCATCGGGGCCTGGAGCCTTTCCCTTGGGGGTCTCCTGAAGAGCTTGGTCCACTTCCTCTATTGTTATTGGGCATAAGAGTGCGGCATTTTTCTCCGGGGTAACGAGGGATGGTACATGCCGCGTGACCTTGTTGATAGCCTCCTGTCTATCTGTTCTTGGCTCTGTGAGGAGATTTTGAAAGTAACCTGTCAAGGTGTTTTCCATGTCCTCATGGGAATGAATAGTGTCCCCCTCGTCGGAAAGGAGATGAGTGATCTTGTTGGTATGCCGCCTCTGAATGACGGTTCTATGAAAGAATTTAGTATTTCGTTCCCCTTCCCGGAGCCATTGCACTCGCGATTTCTCTTTCCATAATATCTCCTCTTGCTTTTTCCTGACTTCAAGCTGCTGATTTAAGTTGTTTCCTAGGCTCGAAGGTCTGTTTTCATCCCATGGAGTCTGATCTGCTGCTGAATCCCTTCCAATTGTGCGAGCAGCTGTTTTTGTGCATCAAAGATGTTGCCGAAGGTTATCTAATTCCAAGTTTTGAGCGTCTTATTAAGGTTTTTTAGTTTTTGCTGGCATCGATACATTTTGGATCCGCGAGGAACCTCGACCTCCCTCCACCAGGCCTGGATATTTTCCTGGAACTCCGGGTGGTCGAGCCAGAATTTCTCAAACCAAAAGGGTTTCTTGCCGGGGGTAGCCGGAATATCCATCCATAATTGCAGGGGCCAGTGATCTGACCCAGAGATGTTTAGGATGGTTGATTCTATGGTGGTGCCTTCCATCATGAGAGATTCGAAAGTCAGGAATCTGTCCAGTTTGCAGGCAATTTGATGGATACCCGTTCTTCTGTTTGTCCAGGTGTACATGCCGTTGTCCGTGCCCTGGTCTACAAGTTTAAGCTCATCTATGAGAGTATTGAAGTCCCCAGAGTCCCGATCCAGGCGCCTAGAGCCACCTCTTTTTTCTCCCAAATTGCGAATAATGTTAAAGTTGCCACCCGCAATCCAATTTCTGTACTATGCTAGGCTATCAACATATCGCAGGCTCCTGAGGAAGGCTTGCTTGTCCCTTGGGCTGGCGGGGCCGTATACATTGGTTAAGTGTCCAGGCCTATTTGAGCCGATAAGCCTGTAGTCAACAGTGATGGACCATTTCGTGGTGATGAAATTGTCCAAGATGACGACATTGGTGTTCCACAGGACAGCGAGGCCGCCCGCTGTTCCTGTAGCATCTATTGAGACTGCCCTTCCCAATCTCCAGCAATAAGGTAATAACTTGTCAATGTCTTCTGAAGTACATTTTGTTTCCTGTAGAAGTAAGATTTCTAGGTTTTCTGCTAATATCAGATCTCACAGCATTTTGTGCTTGCTGCGTCCGTTGAGGCCTCTGTTATTCCATGTGATGATCTTCATGATAACTGGGGGTTGGGGAGAGGAGGAAAGCTATCCAAGATCAGGTTGATTTGTCCCGAGTTCACCATGAAGTTCCCTATTTCTTGTATGAGCTTGTTAGTTGATTTTCGGCCCCTTTTCTTTTCATCTTTCTGGGTCTTGGCAGGGTTTTTTGATTGACCGCCCTGGATCCCTAGACTTTTGTTTGCTCGAGTAGAGGAGTCGGCTGAGGAGTTGAGGAACACTTTGTGCACCTTCCGCAGTTGATCTCTAGGTATAGTATAAAGTTTTTGGTGCCTATAGGCATGCTCCAAGTGCTCTAGATCTACCCCAACTAGGTCTTTCTCCTCTAGCTCCATATCCACCTCCCCATCGTCTATCTCTTGCTGGCTAAGGGTGGAAGTGGGGATGGGAGGGTCTTGCTGGCTAAGGGTGGGAGTGGGGATGGGAGGGTTAGATTCCTTGCCCTCGGATGGCTGATCTGCTCCTTGGTTGATATGTTGGGTAGCAGTGCTGGGAGGAGGCGTTATGGGGTTTTCAGGATTGAAGGGGTTTTCCGGTTGGTTTTGCAAGACATCAAATTTATTACTGGTTGAAGGATCTTTGCTTACCTAGACCGGCTGCTTCCGTCCGGCTTGACGTCTCTTCCCCACTGGTTGCATGAAGTCGTCCTTGTCCTTGCCGCTTTCTGGGTTCCCTTCCTTTGGCGCTGCGTTGAGTGGGCAGTCTCTGAAGAGGTGGTCGTGCTCATGGCACTTCCTGCAGCGGAATGGAATATGCTCATAATCGATGGTCTGAGACCAATCCTCATCATGGTATTCTAGCGTGATGGATCCTGGGAGCAGTTTGACTATGTTTAGATAGACGCATATTCGTGCATAGGAGGTGTAGCATCATTTCTTGGTAGCTCCTTAAGATTTGACATAAATGCCAATGGTATTTCCAATTCCGGCCAGGACTTCCTCTAACCAGAACTCCTGGGGTAAGGAATATAGCCTAATCCAAACCGGTGCATGGGCGAAGTCCTCCTTCTCAGGGCTGAACTTCTCAGTCCAGAATCTTAAGAAGAGTCCGGCCGAGTTGTAGAAATAGGGCCCTCCATCAAAGATGCGATTGCGATCCTCCAGGTTGTGGAGGATGATCGTGAAAAAACCCTTGGATCCGAGTTGTAAATCGTAATGCCCCTTCGGCTTCCACCAATATTGAATCCATTTGATCAGATCTCTTTCTGAGGGCCAAAGCCCAAGAAATTTACCCACCAGGGCGTGGCCCCTCATGTACTGCTTCTGCACCTCCATCCTCGGCGAGCTGATAACATATCTCGGGGCTTGCGGTGCCTGTGGAATACATTTACCCGGCAGCCATGGAGTCGAGGCTCGGTCGGGGGTTTTCTCCTTCTCAGGGTCTATTTCCATCTCTCTGTCTTTGAAGGTCCTGTCCTCCAGTAGCTCCGCGCACAAGCTTGGTGGTACCTCAAAAGCCGGTCACTTCAATCCTTCAGTGGCTTCGTCATTCGCCGTGACATGGTTGTAGGAGGCGCCTTGCGGCTCCCCCTCCTTGCGGATCATGAGCCCCCGCGGGGCCACAGTTATGGTACCGCAGATCGGTTGCTAGCAGTTCTAAACCCTAGTTTGCAGAGCACAAAAAATACATATAAATATAAGTTACAATAAATTATTTTTTCTAATTTCATTAAAATTCTTTTATTAACTTATTATTTTATTTTAGAATTCTTTTTTAATTAAAAACATATAAATATAGGTTACAATAAATTATTTTTTCTAATTTTACTGAAATTTTTTTATTAACTTATTATTTTATTTTATTTTTCTTTTTTAATTTTTTTTTCTAATAAATCTAGTTTCTCTTTTTACTATTTTTTTAAATACCTATTAATAAATTAATATAAGATATACCTATAACTTGAACAATAACCACAAAATGGTGATTCCTAATAATAATGGTACATTCATAATGGTATATTTTTTTAAATATCTATTAATAAATTAATATAAGATATACCTATAACTTGAACAATAACCACAAAATGGTGATTCCTAATAATAATGGTACATCCAGAATGGTTATCAGTGAATGCTATGACCACTCAACTTTGACCACTCAACTTTGACTTATTAATAGGGCCATTAATTCTAACAAATCACATAATAAAAATTCTCAATTTGAAACATAAAAGGCTGCAACATTACATTTCAATTTGATAACCGTAATTTCCAATTTTACACCTTAAATTACGGCAATTGTATTGGCAGTTTACATTTACAATTCCCAAAACAATCTTGAATCTAAATCTGAAAACTAAATCTACAGTTTCAAAATTAAAGAAAAATGAATTAAGAAAAAACTAAATCTAGAATTTTAAAATTCTTTTGGCACTTCAATATTATATTATCTTAGATATATTTTCGAGATTTACATTTGCAATTCCAAAAACAATCTTTAACATTTAAATATGAAAACTAAATGTACAATTTCAAAATTAGTGGAAAATTAAATCTAGAATTCAAAAGTTTAAGGGAAATAAATCAGAGTGGGTTAATTTTGGAGCAATCTTGTTTTTCTAGTTATTTTTGTGGTAAGTTTTTTAGCGATGCAGTTTTAAATTTTTAGTAAATTTAAAAGTTTAAAATGAAGCAAAACCTCTGAAATAAGATTCTGAAATACATGAAACTTTAATCTATACCAAACTCAAACTACCCCTAAAAATTTAACAGGATTCAAACCCTTTTTTACATGAAAAAAGGAAGATGACTCCCTAGTTAGCTTACTCCAAATAAACCTACCACAAAAAGATTCTTTGTTTCAAGAACGGCTTAAAATTAAAGGAAAATCCTGCCAGCTTTGTCGGAAGAAGATTCTGTTCAGTACAGGATTGTCTTATATCCATTTCCACCTAGATGTTTGAAGGCGAGTCTTGTGATTACAACGCAAATTCATTCGATTCACTTTTTTGACAGCAATGTCGAGTGAGACACGTCTTAAACGCTAACGACAACCGACATTCTGCATTTGACAGTAGCACCAGCGGGGATGCACAGTGCCAATATTCCGACGCCACGCACATCCTCCACGCCGTATTTTGCTGTAACGCAATCCAAATGCACTGATACTCAATTCGACGAAGCAAATTGATTGGCGTCACCGCGCGCTATAGCGCAGCAGCCTTTAATATGGACTACAGTAAGACTAGTGAAACACATGGGTCCGCCAAACAGTCTCCCGTCTCTGTCTTTCATTTCAGGCCTGCAATAACATTGTCGATGGTTAGTACAATGGACACGCACGCAAATCCTGGACTTTTCTCGGAACTGAACTTCGAACTTGCACAACGATTTTCAGGAACGTATACAACCACAAACTCGCAGGCCATATTTTGCGCCTATTTATTTTGTTTGTGGAAACCATTATATCCTCATCAAAAGAATTTTGGAATACAGGAAAGATCGTTGAAGGTCCGGGAGTTTCATTTTATCTTGTAGGAGAATAGCAGAGGTGGCCATTATCCTTCTGCTATCAAAATGAAGGTATGTTCTAATGTCTCTTATTCTCTTCCTGTTGTGTTCTAGGGTTAATGATTTGAAAGATTCTGTATCACATACGCGATTAACCATTATTTGGATGTGCAGAAAATAGTGTTGAAATCGACTATGGAGGATGAGAAAAGCAAGAGTAGAGCCATGAAGGCCGTTGCAGGTGTTGGAGGCACGAATCTCCAATCCCTGCCTCCTCCACAATATTTTATACCATACAATATATTAGGTATATTTTATCACCATACGATATATTAGGTATATGATTTAGGCTTACTAATGTCGCCAATTCTGTGTTTCAGTGGATTCCATTTCAGTGGACATGAAAGAGGGAATGATCACTGTGGTCGGAGAAGCAGATCCCGTGTGGCTCACAACAAAACTAAGGAAAATGGGGTTCAGAACAGAGTTACTGAGCGTGGGTCCCGCTAAAGAAGAGGAGAAGGAAGAGAAAAAGAGCGAGGGTCCTGCCAAGGATGAGAAAAAGAGCGAAGGTCCTGCCAAGGATGAGAAGAAGGAGGCCGAGAAGGATGAGAAGAAGGAAGCCGAGAAGGATGAGAAGAAGGAGACCGAAAAGAAAAAGCAGGAGAAGAAGGCTCCAGAGCCAGCTGCAGCTCCCACAGTTTTGTATTATGTGAATCCCAATGGCTATGCTCATTATAATGAGCTATCTTCTTATCCTGTTGTGACAGAAGAGTATCCCAGTACCTGCACCATCTCATGATAATTTACTAACAGCTTCAAGCTTGATAATTTAATAATAGCTTCAAGCTTAACTTTTTTATATAATGTTCTGTTCATATTCTAAACATTTTAAGTTTTTTATTAAATTTTGAAAAATAGTAGGAACTGAAATTGAGTAATTGAAATTTCATATAATCAATCTTCCAATATTTGTAAGGAGTTGAATTTATTTATACATTCAAAAACATGATTTGAACATTGTATAATTACAATTTCATCAATAATCATGACCATAAAAAATAAAATATTATGATAAAATGTTTAGACTACATTCTAGTTTTATTATGAGAAACCCAACCTTAAGTTTTATATAATGCTACCTTTTTATCTTAAGTTTTATATAATGCTACCTTTTTATTATGAAAATTTCCTTCAACAGTTTTATAGGGATGTGTTTAAAAGGTATAAGGTGGATTTGTTTTAAATTTTAGATAAGGGATGTATTTGAAAGGTATAAGGTGGATTTGTTTTAAATTTTAGATAACATAGATAAGGTGAGTAATATCCACTTTGCACACTATTAATAATTGGTAATGTGTTCTTTTCTCTTTGTCTATTGGATAGTGGATGGTGAAAATTATCCTTAAGTCATATTGCTAATGATTGGTAGTGTATCTTGTTTTTATTAATTGGTAATGTGTTCTTTTCTCTTCATCTATTGGATAGTGGATGGTGAAAATTATCCATCAAACATATTGTTAATGATTGGTAGTGTATCTTATTTTTATTTATTTTTATGTTCATTGAATATCCCATTATCCACTCTCTAACCAATGGGATGAATATTAGTTGCCATGTCCTTGGAAATATCATTTTTTTTATAAATATTATTTGATGGACACTGAAAATTAAGTCCCAAAAAGTGTATAGCTATATTTTATTTTATTATGAAAATTTTCTTCAGAAGTTTTAGTAGGGATGTGTTTAAAAGGTATAAGGTGGATTTGTTTTAAATTTTAGATAACATAGATAAGATTTAAGTGATGTCCACTTTGCACACTATCAATAATTGGTAATGTGTTTTTTTCTCTTT
>ML785163.1:233086-249163 GCA_009831015.1 Picea engelmannii
CCAAAAGAAAAATGAAGAAAGGTTGATGCAAACTTAAAACTTGTGTCAACCAATTTGTGTACTTTGAAAGAAATATAGGGTTTATGATTTGCATTATGAATTGATGATGGAAACAAGTGATTGTGTGAGTATAATTTGAGTCTAGAAACCCTCCCATATTGTTAAGGCATGTGAATAGTGTATCCATGTCAAATTTCAGTGCATACAGAAAACGTTTGAAAAAATTTCAATGGCATCCCCATTCACAGGTCACTCTTGCCCATGTCTAGTTCTAGTACAATGTCTTCTCGTTGTTCCTTCCAAAATTTGTTCGATGGTACACATGTTCCTACATATAGTACTGCAAGGACATATTTGTATGGTGTTGATTAAACAATGAATGAAAAAAGAGGGATTTTTCATCACAACTATGACACACATACATTGTATATTCAATGCAGAACTTGAAATAAAAATGAAGAAAGGTTGATGCAAAATTAAAACTTGTGTCAACCAATTTGTGTACTTTGAAAGAAAAATAGTTTTTATGGTTTACATGATGAATTGATGATGGAAACAAGTGTGTGTGATAGTCAAATTTGAGTCCAGAAACTCTCCCATATTGTTAAGGAATGAGAATAGTCTATCCATGTCAAATTTTAGTGCATACAAAAAAAATTTCAAACAATTTTAAACGTTGGCCCCATTCACAGGTCACTCTTTCCCATGTCTATTACTAGTACAATGTCTTTTCATTGTTCCTTTTAAATTCCATTCGACAGTACACATGTTCCCACATCTAGTACTAAAAGGACATAATTTTATGGTTTTGATTAAACAATGAATGAAAAAAGAGGGATTTTTCATCATAACTATGACACACATACATTGTATATACAATGTAGAACATGAAATAAAAATAAATAAACATTGATGGGAACTTAAAACTTATGTCAACCGATTTGTGTACCTTGAAAGAAAAATTGGGCTTATGGTTTACATGATGAATTGATGATGGAAACATGTGGGTGTGTGAGTCAAGTTTTAGTCCAGAATCCCTCTCATATTGTTAAGGCATGTGAATTGTCTATCCATGTCAATTTTTAGTTCATACAAAAATAGTTTGAAAAAATTTCAATGTTGGCCCCATTCATACGTCATTGTTGCCAATGTCTAGTTCTAGTACAATGTCTTTTAGTTGTTCCTTTTAAAATTCATTCGACAGTACACACAATCCCACATCTAGTACTGCAAAGACATATTTTTATGGTGTTGATTAAACAATGAAAGAAAAAAGAGGGATTTTTCATCACAATTATGACACACATACATTGTATATACAATGCAGAACTTGAAAGAAAAATGAAGAAAGGATGATGCAAATTTAAAAATTGTGTCAACAAATTTGTGTACTTTGAAAGAAAAATAGGTTTTATGGTTTACATGATGAATTGAAGATGGAAACAAGTGGGTGTGTGAGTCAAATTTGAGTCCAGAAACTCTCCCATATCATTAAGGCATGTGAATAGTCTATCCATGTCAAATTTCAGTGCATGCAAAACAGATTCAAAAAATTTAAATGTTGGCCCCATTCACAGGTCACTCTTTCCCATGTCTACTCCTAGTACAATGTATTTTCTTTGTTCCTTTTAAAACTCATTCGACAGTACATGATTTCCCCCATCTAGTACTACAAGGACATATTTTTATGGTTTTGATTAAAAAATGAACGAAAAAATAGGGAAATCTCATCACAACTAGGACACACACACATTGTATATACAATGTAGAACCTGAAAGAAAAATGAAGAAACATTGATGCAAACTTAAACTTTATGCCAACCAATTTGTGTACTTTGAAAGAAAAATAGGGTTTATGGTTTACATGATGAATTGATGATGGAAAGAAGTGGGTGTGTGAGTCAAATTTGAGTCCAAAAACCCTCCCATATCATTAAGCCATGTGAATAGTCTATCCTTGTCAAATTTCAGTGCATACAAAAACAATTTGAAAAAATTTCAATGTTGGCCCGATACACAAGTCACTCTTGCCCATTTCTACTCCTAGTACAATGTCTTTTCATTGTTCCTTTTAAAATTCATTTGACAATACACATGTTCTCGCATCTAGTACTTCAAGGACATATTTTTATGGTGTTGATTAAAAAATGAATGAAAAAAGAGGGATTTTTCATCACAACTATGACACACGTACATTGTATAAACAATGTAGAACCTAAAATAAAAATGAAGAAAGGTTGATGCAAACTTAAAACTTGTGTACACCAATTTGTGTACTTTGAAAGAAAAATAGGGTTTATGGTTTACCTAATGAATTGATGATGGTAAAAAGCGGGTGTGTGAGTCAAAATTGAGTCTAGAAACCTTCCCATATCGTTAAGGCATGTGAATATTTTATCCATGTCAAATTTCAATGCATACAGAAACAGTTTGAAACAAATTCAACATTGGCCGCATTCACAGGTCACTCTTGCCAATGTCTACTCCTAGTACAATGTCTTTTCATTGTTCCTTTTAAAATTTGATTGACAACACACAATTCCCACATCTAGTACTGCAAGAACATATTTTTATGGTGTTGATTAAACAATGAATGAAAAAAGAGGTATTTTTCATCACAACTATGACAAACATACATTGTATATACAATGTAGAACTTGAAATAAAAATGAAGAAAGGTTGATGCAAACTTAAAACTTGTGTCAACCAATTTGTGTACTTTCAAAGAAAATTAGGGTTTATGGTTTACATGATTAATTGATGATGGAAAAAAGTGTGTTTGTGTGTCAAATTTGAGTCCAAAAACCATCCTATATCATTAAGGCATGTGAATAGTCTATCCATGTCAAATTCCAATGCATATAGAAATAGTTTGAAAAACTTTCAACATTGGCCCCATTCATAGGTCACTCTTCTCCATGTCTAGTCCTATTAGAATTTATTTTTTGTTTTTCCTTTTAAAATTCATTCGGAAATACACACATTCCTGCATATAGCATTGCAAGGACATATGTTTATGGTGTTGATTAAACAATGAATGAAAGAAGAGGGATTTTTCATCACAGTGAAAATTTCAAACAAAACTAGGTCGAGATCGGATATAATATAGAGTGGGTGTGTGAGTCATATTTGATTATGGAAACAAATGTTCTTGTTTGCACATAATTCATGGGACAAAGTCCCATGTTTTCAAATAGTTTCAACAAAGTTTCTAAAGAAATGAAAAACATGTTCATCGAGACTTCGTTGATGCAATACTATGACAACAATTATGACATCTACGATCATGATGGTATAAAAATGAATGAGCTTCTCCTGGTTTCAAGAAAAAATTATCCTCTACTGAAAAAGGCCAACCACGTGAAGGTGGAAGCTCATATGGCCCCTCCCCTCCTCCTCACATCAGTCTCAATTCCCCAATACCCAACCTATAAAATAGAAAATAATCGAAAGCAAGCTAGTAAGATTCAAGCATAGAAACTACAAAAACAAAAATTAATGAAGGTAAATGAAATTGTGTCTTTTTAAATGGTATTTTTAGTTTATGACGTACTTTAGTATATTGGCTACTTTTTTTAGGTTTCACATAATAATCAAACAACACGTAACCTAGGATATAAAAACGCCGCATAAAACTTAAAAACATGTAATTAACCCATGACATAAGTATATTATTTTAAGAGAGTAATTCATACAAATTAAAATATATAGTCATGTACCTGATCCAACTCAGCATATGTATAATCATCCTTATTCTATGTCTTATTCTTCATTGAACTTGATATATGGATCATCATCCAGATCAAAAATGATGTTGAAAGGATTGACGATATCCACTTCATCATCAATGTCATTTTTTAGCATATTTTCATCGACATCCTCATCAAGAAATGCATTGTATCCTACACCTAGATCATGATATTCTTCATCTTCTTCGTCTGTCGAACCTGGATGATATTCTGACTCTATTTGATATGGTGAATCATATTATTCTTCAATGTCATCTTCTTCCTATACATGAGTATACTTAACTAGCCTTCCTCTTGGATCATATCTAACAATAGAAAACCAATCCCTCTCACCTAGAACATTTGAGTAAAAGACATGTTCACATTGGCTTGGAAAAACATAGTGATCATGTCCTCTTTCAAACACCATTTTTTTGATCATCATAAATCTATTCCCATGATGAATAATAGTTATTTCCTCATCGCATTCATGCATTCGTAACATGTACCATTTGACGTCGAACATAACTAATTTGAAGGAATTAAAGTCACACTCAAGTATGTCATTCAAATACCCATAGTATCTATTTTCATATTCTCAGTGATGTTTGTCACTCCTAGAGGAAACATTAGTGACATGGAATACTTCAGTTATCCCACTATCATAATTTTTCCTGGTTTCATCCAACTATTTGATGTGAAATTTATGACCATTGCACTACATAGCCTTATGGTGTTTCAACTGCAATATGCCAGATATTTAAAAGATGCATTGTCAATTAATAAATTAACATATTTATATAACTTGGAAATTATCTGAAAAAGATAGTACACATGTAGTCACACTAATATAATATAAAATAACTGAATAAAATGGGTGAATTTGCTTTCCTTTCCATCTTTCAAACCATATGCTAAATCAATTTCCCTTTGTGTAACATTGGCATATCCGTTATGACGAGCTTCTCTAACCAATTCAGATAGTTGTTTCCATGATAACCTACTGCCATGATGTTGTTTACCTCTTTCAATCCATACGTTCATCCATTCAAGATTGTTTGCAATGTATAAATGCAGTGCATCCCAATCTTGAGCAACTAGATCAAAAAATCATAATTCACAAATATTAAATATTAGTTATAACCATGGTAAATATTAATAATTT
Organism: Picea engelmannii; assembly: GCA_009831015.1. Lineage (NCBI taxonomy): Eukaryota > Viridiplantae > Streptophyta > Pinopsida > Pinales > Pinaceae > Picea > Picea engelmannii. Next base: position 237,980 of record ML785163.1, read on the forward strand.
ATGAAATAACATATATTAATATATTAATGAGTATGATCATATACACAAAAAATGAAAATTTATATGTATTAATATAAATCTCCACAATTATTAATATATTACCTCTCATTTTTTTCATCCTACCTTTCCCCAACATGTGCTCCTGATCTTCAAATTTTTTGATGGAGTTCACATCCCAAATGCGATCCACTGCATGCATAGTTGGTGCTTCTAATTTAGGAAGATACTAACTAATATACACCTTGGATTGATATACCATATATCCCTCCACCATAGAACCCTCAGGACATGCTATTTGTCTAATCAAATCCTTCAATGATTTCAAGTGTCTCTCCACCATCCACATTGACCTTGCTTGTATAGGTCCACACATTTCAATATCCTCAACTTGGTGTATGAAGTAGTGCTCTTGTGCATTGAAAAATATTGGAGGTATATACTTTTTCATTTCACACATTAGCCGAGGAATTTCTCTCTTTCATTACTTTATATCATCTTCATGGATTTCTTTCAATGACAACCATCTACATGAGATCATCACACAAGAAAATAACATTTTTCAACATAACATAATATATTACATTACAAGTAAAACACATGTCATAATTAAGTACAACAACAAATTGAAAGAACAGTTTGCATATAAATCACAACTACTTACCTCATGTATTTGCTAAGATCATATATAACTTGTTTGACGTTGTTGTCAAAGTTGTTTGGGAGAGATAGCGGTAGAACATACTGTACCAAAAAAAATGAATCGTTATTTGTTTTGACCAAAGTAGACAAAAAAAATAAAAAATTAAAATATGTATATAAGGCCAATATATAAATGTGTATACAAAAATTATTACCTTAATGAAGGTATACCAATCATGCATTTTTACCCCACCAGATTCACCTTTCTTCGTTAAGATATTATTTATGTTTGAAGCAAAACCCGTGGGAAATTCAATTCTTTGAATGACCTCTTTTACATCATTGCTTTGTTTCTTTGTTAATAAACATGGAAGGTTATTTAGGTATCCATCTTTGTTTGATCGGATCACACTTTTCATTGCATGATTGACTTCCCGAATGTCAGTACAAATTTTGACAATTTTTTTCTTTATCCCTCCTACCATCTATGATTCGCCATAATGTTTTTGTCACATTCTTACCGATATGTATTGTATCAAACAAATGAGCTATTTTTATCTCCTCATAGTAGGGAAACCACATGAATTGAGTAGGATAATATTTCATTCCTCATGGAAGCCCATTATTAATACCTTCATGATGGAATCCTGCATGAAGCATAAAAGAAATCACAACAATAATTATCAAATACGGTAAAATAAATTCAATGATCAAAATAAAAATTCAAAACATTACATATACGATACATAAAGAAATTGTGTACCTTGACTATTTCTATTATATTCCAACCTCCATATGTGAGTTTTCATTCTTCGTGTTTTTAAACTAGTCTCCTCTTTCCCATTGAAAAGATGTTTTTCAGTAGTACGATACCTATGGTTCTTAGGGAGGAGGTTCATATACTCATCAAACACCACCTTTCCTAATTTTTTTGAATGAATATACTTCATCTTAGGACCACAAATTGTACATGCAAATTCACCATTTGTTTGAAGACTTACAACAGATGGATTAATGTCAATTATATGATGAGATTATTTAAAAATTAAACGTGTCGCATGATATATTTAAAACATTATATAGTATATTTAAAGAGCGATAGAATTATACATACCACAAAAATGTGTTAGTCCTGAAGCATCATGAATTGTCCATAAAAGTATTCCATGTAATTTAAATTTCTTCTCCCCGGTTGGCTTACAGATGTCATACATAGTGATGTCATCCCATAACTTTAGTAGCTTGTCAATAAGAGGCTCGATATATACATTCATATATTTAACTTGTTACTTACCTAATTGTTTGAAATTACACATAATTACTATAACCATGATATGTATATATAAGTAAATAAATAAACAAAATATATTATGCAAAAAAAGAAACAAATGAAAATGTTACATTCAAAAAATTAATGTAAGCAAATACCTGGAACATTCATTGTCAATATTATGTGCTCCCTCTTTATTGACATCCAAGGAGGAATGTTATTGTTGATAAAAAAAATAGGCCACACTAAGTAAATAGACCTAATCTCTTTGAATGGATTAACACTATCAGCTTCCAATGAAGCCTAACATTGTGAGGTTCAACTTTGAAATTTTCCCATTTTTCCTCAATTTCCCTAAATTCATAACCATTGGAAGGCATTCAAAGAACACCATCTCCACTTCTGTTACGTGCATGGTAATCCATAAATTGTGCTATGATTTCACACCTGAACAATCGTTGCAAACATGGAATTATGGGAATATGACGGAGAACCTTTCGAGGCACTCTTTTTGTTACTTGATCAGTTTGATATCTACTAATAAGACATTGCAGGAATTTTGTTTTCGAAGCATGTTATCCATAATATATAAAATGATCATTGAGACGTGCATCTATAGTTTAATAATCCATTCCAATGTATTTCATAATGGCATGCAAATCTCCATATGTGCGAGGTAAAATATTTTACAATGGTAACAAAAATTCACCTAACAATCTACAACATAAAAAATAACTAGCTAATGTAAAGAATATTAATCGTAAAAATTGCATTCTTATTTTACACATTAATTAACACTAAAAAAATTAGAAAAAAGTCAACATTTATGTATATGAGATGAAACATATTACATACCTTAGGATATGTGTCATACAAGTGTTCAAAAAATTATTTATAACCTTTAAGTTCACTAGNATTCTTATTTTACACATTAATTAACACTAAAAAAATTAGAAAAAAGTCAACATTTATGTATATGAGATGAAACATATTACATACCTTAGGATATGTGTCATACAAGTGTTCAAAAAATTATTTATAACCTTTAAGTTCACTAGCAGCAATGTACCGGGGAGAATATTTTCTCTTGATCCTTCATAAAGTCATTTATTTTCCTTTTCTAATAGAGGTTCATCATAAATACCATCACTATCCCCATCCTCATCTGGATGAGAAAAAAAATCTTGGATCATTTGATTTGTCCCATCATCTTTTTCCATGGGATCATTAACTTTATTTCTCCCATCATCTTCTTCCATGAGATCCTCATTTGCTTGATCATGTTCCTCAGCTTGTACAACATCATTTCTACTACTACTTGGTGCAATATTCTGCAAAAGGTTAAAGGGAAACTCTAACTTTAGAATTACAAACAATCATGCAAAATTAGTGTGTATAACAAATATTCAAACAATATATGTACATATATATAATTTTATATAAAATCGATAATATAAAAATAGATTATGAATATATAGCTAATTACCACGGGATGATATTCATTTGATCGCCCATTAATGTGCCCATGTTTCCTATAATGGTTTTTAGTTGTTGTTATTAAAATTCTTATGGGACGTGTAGTGAAGCATCTTTTACAAGGGAAATAACATCTACCATCACCCTTTTCACCCTCTTTACTTTTTTTCCCACCTCTAATATTCTGCGACATTCTTCCGCACAAAAATACCATTTCTAAACCATTGTTGTTATAGAAAGATTGTTGCAACATCTCTAGTTTGAAAAATATTTATAGATATTTTTTTCATTGCAAGAGCAACGAATGTTGACCAAGTCAATGTTGACTTTGTCAAACAATGTAACGGTCAATGTTGACTTTTTCAAACAGTGTAGTAGTCATCATTGGATCGTCACTCTTGCGACGATAACCAAAGGTTGTCGCAAGAGCGATGGGAGTCCATTATATTCACGTTCATCGCTCTTGAGACATACAATTGGTTTTGTGTCAAGAGCAGAAAACACGGGTTGGATTTATAAAAAAATGAAAAATTCAACTCTTTATCTTCAATTTTGTGACGAAAAGGTACTTTCGTCGCAAGTAGTTGTTGCAAATATTTCAATATGTAGTAGTGACCCCATTATAATGAGTGATATATTTTCCATCTCTAGGAATATTGATTTTAAAGAAATGTATGTGTATTTCTTAAAGATTTGAATATATGGAACTCATGCTAATTTCAGTTTTTATTTTATATTGGAAATAGGAGAGATTTCGATTATAGGAGAAAAGAGAAGGAAGACATAATAATAATATCTTAAACCTAGGATTTGAATGGATGCCCCTCCCTAAACCTGTTATTTTATGTAAATGACCACTAAAAAATGGATCAAATCCATATACCATGGACCTCAATTCCGAAAATAAATCAATGGAAAAATGATAGCTTTCATGTCTAAATTGGCTTTCTAAGAAAGTACTTGAACTATCCTGATGAATCGAGAGATCAAAAGAACTTGTGTCATGTGCCCATTCGCTATTGGTATTCAAACTTAAGTGTTGTAGGATTGTGGTTCTAACTTGGAATGATAGTTTATAACATCTTTGCAACCTGCAAGCCACAGGTTTGCATTCTTTATCCTTTGCAGAGATGTCACGATATTGGGTTCTAATTCATTTCTGCAACCCACGGGTCATAGGTATATGGCCCTTAACCTTTGTATATGGATCATAAAACTTGGATGCCTGACTCTCCCTTATGGAAAAATCCATGTGTACCCTACCTTTACGAAATTTAGCTCTAATAAAGTACATGTCTTTTTCGCAGCTCCCCACTTCAATACCTTGTTTTTTAAAATCCCTCAAACCTTTTGTTGTGTTATTATATATATTAATTGGACCTAGATCATGATGATATATGATCAGAATCATATGGTATCGGTGGTGTAAATTTCCTACAAATTAGCAGACCGTAGAATGTGCGAAGAGATCTTTCTGGGCTTCCCCAAACAATGTGCTAAAAATTAACTTGATGTCCCTACAATCCATAATTTTGTATCCCACAAAAATGAGTCCCATATTACATACCTTGACCCGACAATACTAATACCTAAGATTAACTACAAAAAATTGTTGGGCCCACACCTCGCTGGATACTAGGTTATGAGGTAAGTAAAACATCCCTCAAACTTGTTTGTGCACTCAAAAAACCTGCTCATGGTGTGTTTATGTCCTACAATTTATTCCTTCACCATTATTAATACCAAAACCTTTTTGAATACAAATTCTATTAATCTTGTCTCTCATTCCTCCACCATGATCAAAATTTCATAAAACAATTAGCAAGGAAATAAAAGGAAGTATACATGGAATGTATTACACTTGGAAAAATGAAGGTCAAATCATGTGTAACATAAATAATTCATGTATTTATCTAGATTGAATAATTATATTATTTTTCATCTATCTCAATTCTCAATGATTTCCATATGGAAAAAATTAGAGAAATCATCTTGCAGGGTCATTTTAGTGGCAGGTCCCAGTTTCAAAAATTAGAGTCTAGCACCTTCCAGATCCATTTCGAGGAATCAAACGAAATTTTTTGTGGTTTTTGTTTTTGGATATCTTTCCCACACACTTCCAAATTTTCTACACTTCTATATCTTTCCAACGGTGTAGATCTTGCATCAATCAGAGCTCATATGAAAAAGTTATGTCTCCCTCAAGTTGACCTATCATGTTGACCACCATGGTATGAGAGGATGCTACATTAGGTCATGTTACTCATGTATATGTGGCTATCCATGTAAGGAATTTAAATAATATTCTAGAAGGTCCAAAACCTTATCATAATTGAAGGTTGAGGAAGTCAAAAACTTACCCCTAGACAATTCTCGGGCTATGTTAAATATCAGGTTTCTAGGAGGAGAAGGGGTTTTAACATTCCATTATATGTTATTGTATTTTTTCCATAGCAGAGAAGAAAAAATAGGAGTGGGAAATTAGAGAGCATAATAGAGGGGTTTGATGTTACATTGGATCCTAACAAGCCACAGGTATTAGGTAACTCCACAGAGAGTGCCTTCTCCTTTGTACTTGCATTATTTTCATACCAAAGAAAAGAGAGCAAACAAACCTCACCTTCTAGATGGGTTTTCTCCCATAAGGGTTTTTACTAGAGAAAATCTTTGTGTTATTTTGTGGATGGTGAGTGATTATATTTTACTATTCTCTTTTTTTAATATTTTATCTATTTCCTGCATAAGAAAAAAATCAATAACTAAAAATTCTAGAATATAAAGGAATTTAACCTTCACAGTCTAGATTTCAATTTTATTTATCATATATGTTGTGAGGATATGTTCCAGTGGAAAATCCATAATAATTTACAAATCATGTACTTTGATTTGAAAAAATGATAATTTTTTCGCCTTTTAGGATTCAAAAGAATAGGACAATGGTATGGGATGAAGGCAGAAGTTAGTAATCATTTATGGAGATGAATGGACGATGATAACACTTGAGATGATTGGAAAAAATGAAAGGGTTACATATTTTGACAAGAGATATTCCAATAACATGCAAGATATTTTTTATTGAAGGAAATAATACAAGACGTGGTACCATAAGATCATATAACCTGTGGAAAATTAATAAGGAAAATCACCAACTCTGACAAAAAAATTAAATTTAATGGGGGCATCAGGTCTTCCCTCTCGTCACATATTATTTGGAAAACTAGTTGTGCAGCTTTCAAATGAACATACAGGAGGTAGGGAACATTTCATTAAGAAATATAGAGTGATCAAGAAAAAAATTCTAGGACTGTAACATCCATGGAAGTAGACCCAATCCCTTGGTTATTTCCTCCTTGGGGGATTGTCACGATTTGAAAATTCCAAACATAGGAGGAGCTTCACTTATTTTCACAAACAACAAAGTAGATGTTCTTCGATAACTTAGGCTCTACTCAGAAAGATGGCATTCATACATAGTCTAACCTAAGATCCATTGATATAAAAATGAATAGCGAAGTTATGACCACACTGTAGACACTGAGTAAATCGACAAAGGTCAACAAATTTTTTTGTTCACAAAGGATGAAAGTCAAGGGGAATAGTTGTGTCTCCCTCTTAGTTAACTGAACTCCCTAAGAAAATGTTAGACGACAATAATAAATGAATAGTCTTTCCTATTTTTGGTTTTCATATGGACCAAATTTTCATGGGCAATGCCCTTCACTGACAAAGATTTAGATTCTCACCTTCATATGTAAATATTTTTCTCTGTTTCTTATATAAGGGAAAACTTGAAGTGTAAAAGGGAAAGGAAAAGGAGGAAAATGTAATGTTAGTAATTGTATAACTCTGTGGCTATGGAAGTTCAACATTCTTTCTTACTCTATAAAATAAAGTCTCGTGAAAATATTGAGAGAAGAGGGGGGGTTGAGGAACCTAAGATGAGTTATGTATAACTACTTATCAGGATTGAAGGAAAATGAGAAAACTCTCTTCTTGTTATTGTGTTTCTCATATGAACTATTTCTTTGAAGGAAAATAATGGCTACGAAATTCATTATTTGTTTATATAATGGAGAACTATTGTTTGTTATTTTCTGCAAATGTTTTCAAATTGTCACTATTGGCAATTTTCATTTGTAGGGGATAATTATGACCATGTTATGAGATTAATTATAGGAGCATACTTGTTGTCTTGTATGTGTGAATGAGTATGTTAATATGATTTAATTACATGAAATAAGAAATATTTATGTTTTGCAAATTGAATTCTATATATGTAATTGTTTATGTTATCGTTAGAATAGGACTGTAGTTGCACATTAAAGTAGGAATGCATCAACACAGTAGAATAGATTTGGATTTAGGATTTAGTCTAGCTAGGATGAACTAGCCTCTATTCAAAGCGTAATACATATAGTTAGTTACAACTGATCCTAAATACCGGTGGGGATTTTCGCTAACTATAATAAACTACAATCACTAATATTTTCAAGGAAGATCAAAGATTAAAAAACAGAATACGCCATAAAGATAAAAAAAAAAATTGAATACACCAATGAGTAGTAATACATAGTCTAACCTAAGATCCATCGATATCAAAACGAAAATCCAAGTTATGACCAAGTCACTGAGACAGAGTAAAGAGACAGAGGTCAATAGTTATTTGTGTTGACAAAGGACAAAGGTTGAGGGGAGTATTTGTCTCTCCCTCTCAACCCACTGAACTCCCCAAGAAAATGCAAGAGACCCAGAATTAATAAACAAGTTTCCCCATCTTTGGTTGTCATATGATCCAAATTTTTCAGGAACGATGCCCTTCACCACCAAAGATTTAGTTTCTCACCTTCCTCGAGACATCCAAGCAGTAAGGAATATTATGTAAATATTTTTCTTTGTTTCTTCTATAAAGGGAAAACTAGAAATGTATAAGGGATAGGAAAAAGGGGAAATTGTAATGTTAGTAATCGTAAAACTCCATGGTTATGGAAGTTCATAATAATTTCTTACTCAATAATAGAAAGTATCATGAAAATATTAAGAGAAGAGGGTTGACTGAGGAATTAAAGTTGAGTCATGTGAAACTATTTATCAGTCTTGAAGAAAAATGAGAAATATCTCTGCTTGTTATTGTATTTCTCAAATGAACTATCCCTTTGAAGGAAAATAATGGCAATCAAATTGATGATTTGTTCATATAATGGTGCACTATTGTTCATTATTTTCTACAATTTTTTTTCAATTTTACCAATTGTCAGTTTTAGGGGATAATTATGAACGAGCTATGAGCTTAGTTACAAGAGCATACTTGTGCTCATCTATATGTGAATGCATATGTTAATATGATTTAATTATGTGAAACAAGAACTATTTATGTTTTGAAAATTCAATTGTATATCTGTAATTGATTATGTTATTGTTAGAATAGGATTGCAACTGTGCATTAAAGTAGGATTTCATCAACATAGTAGAATTTATTTTCATTTAGGATTTAGTATAAATAGGATGAACCAACCTCTCTTTAGAGAGTAGTTCATATAATTAGTGGCAACTAGGCCCACATATCGATGGGGATTGTCACACAAAACAAGAGTAGGTATAATTGGGACCTATCATTGGGAAACTCTCCCTCATGTCAATGCAAGGAATTTTCCCCATTTCAATAAGGTTGAAACTTACATTCATCATTTTTGCAACATTGAGGAAGAAATTCAATAGGCCATCACAGAATGGCCAACAAAATTTCATCCCACACTAGATGATGAACTTGAGTAGATAGAGACAATGACTGAAAGGGAATAAAACGGATCAAAGAAAGAGAGTGTGCAATATAAAAATAAGGAATAGGTGGGAGAGAGACAATAAGCTGAGATAACCCAAGTAAAAACAAAAGAACCAATGGGTCTGTGAATGCATGTAGAGGAAACAAAGGACATTGAAAAAGAAAAGGATATCAAGTGGAAACGGACATGGGAAACCCCAAAAAATACTCCACCTATGAATAAACAATATGCACTACTCAAGTTAATTCTAAGCCCTAAATCTAGTGAAGAACAATGCACATCAACTATGCAACAATAGATGAATCGTGTGGCCATCAAAAAGGAAATCCCTTATCTTCCTACTAAGCATAGGGTGTTTTCCGATAAAATAAGGGAAAAGGGGATTGACACCAACAGTACAAAGTAATATCTAAGGTATACTTCCACACCAGTTTAGGGCCTCATTAATTCAATCCAAGCCAATTTGGTCATGCAACATATATTCAATAGAGAATCATCACAAAAGTTGTATCAGATCTACCGCACACTTGAGAATGCACTAATTACCGACCCCGCATCTAAAGTGCAAGAGTAAAGAGTCACATAATGCACAACATGCACCACATCACCACATAGCAGTACCTAGAGGAGAGTTCTTCTCTTCAACCCATTGGTAGTCACAACTATTGAGCCATCCACTTCAGTAAATCCTCATCTATTATGTTAAGATGAGCTCGAGTTGGCACAAGTTCCTTCATAGGACCTACAAACTTATATGGTGAAGATGATGAATGAAATCGAGGAAATGCACTTGGTACTCAGCCAATCCAATGAAACACTATAGAATAAGCACGTTCAAGGACTTGCGACACATAGTGAAGTTCAATATAAGCATGACCAAGAGATATTTTCCCACGAGAAGATCAAATTTCCACATCGGGATGAAGAAGTCCACACAACAAAAGACACTATGCAGACAATATTTATCGGCAATTTAAATGAATTTTATGTGCAAATCCCCAATATGACCAATGAAAATTCATACCTCCTTATGCCAGACAAACTTATTAAAGAGAAGGAAAGAGTCCTACACCCGAAAAAAAAAATCTAAAACTTCCAAACAAGTTGAAGTGCACTCCCTAATCAGAAGAAGGGGGCCTCGATTAACAAATTGTGGTTGCATAAGAGGAACTAAAAATAGACCAAGTGCATGTTTATTATTTGTTAGAGGTGTTTTTCCAAGTTCACATTTCTTATTTTTTAGAGGTGGTCAAATTATAGCTTCAAAATATGGATACACCTCCACAATTCCCCCGAAGTTCGAGCTATTCATGATCTGATCTGTATAATTGAGACACGGATTATGTATCAGTAATAGGTTATTCCCTCATTACCTCCTATAAAATGACAAGAGGCCATGAAAACATTTTCCAACCATCTTCAAGAGATTATGTTATCCCACATTGAACAATAGAATATTTCTAGCATCATGCTCAACACATTAGACAAAGCCTAGCCACAAACTTGTAGATGTAGAAGAAACAATATCCCCAATTGTAAGAATGGGGGAGTATATCAAACTTACTTCGTCGACGATCACACCAGGTGATGTAGAGTATTTTTGCAAAAATATGGAGCTTACATAAAAAAATTACGAGGTCAATGGTCATTTCAAAGAATTCATCAAGGAAATCCTCAAGATTATGCCATCAATCTCCATTGTCAATCCATAAGCAATGTTTTTGGCTCAAGGATGAGACAACTAAGAGTGTTTGGGTCCTGTTATCACCCTAAGGTTTTTAGGATTGTGTGTGCACCACAAGTCATCACCGTGCATGTGCCCAATAAAATGCACTATGTATCACCAAGTTTCATCACCTATGCCAACCCAGGATATATTGTGTTAGGATATTTAGACACTTAGGAGTTAGTTAAGATCTACTTGGTCTAATATGTCGTTAGGTAAAAGTGTGTTTCTTTAGTATGCATTAGTATGCATTTGTAGTTAGGAAATCCGACGGTCATGATATGTTCCCGACA
>ML785163.1:253678-288473 GCA_009831015.1 Picea engelmannii
TGGCCGCGTTGGCTGGGGCCGTGGATGTTTCCCCGTAGGGGTTTTACCACGTGAAAACATCGGTGTGTTGATCTTTGATCTGGTTATGTGAGTGGTTAGTGAAGGTGTTCGTCCTCTGTTGGAATACCTGTGTTGTCGAACATATTGTGCACACCAACCCATTTTGTACTATGTGCAAGGACTTGAAGAGATCACATGCAATTTGAATGCTCAAAGATATTAAATAATCATTGTATATATTTTTGTGACAACCAAGCTATTCATGGTCGAGGTTAAAGGTGAAATGACAAATTTGTTATGATTTCCATGCTTCACTAAACTTAAGGGGAATGCATGTGGTTATGTAAGGGTTGGGATTTTTTTTCACTAAGAGAGAAGTAGAGATCTGAGGGGAAAATTTGTATATGAGTTAGAGATCCAATTCAAGTTTTGTAGAAATTATGGTTATTTTCAGAGATATTATATGTGAAAATAAGAGAGAAAGTAGATATGAGCGCATGGAGCATCTTTGTTTTGTTGTGAATGCATCTTGAAAAGGATTCATCTTTGGTGTATGGAATTGTATCTAAATGATTTTGAGTTTAATGAATAAATCCTTAAGCACATTTATATCGACATCTTATGATTTAATGATATGAATACCTATTGGCTATGTATTATGTTGCACAATAATCTCATGATATTTATGAATGATTGCATATTTATATAGTGAATGTTTCCTATGTGTTCCCTTCCTTCACTCCTTGGATGAAACCTATAGTATTTTTATTCTCATGTTGTCTCGGAAGATACCTTATTCAGTCCTTGAAGATTGAATATGTTGGTTCCTATGGGTTATTTGTTGGCCAATCCTGATGAACCCGGGTTCTTAAACCCCCCATATCAAGGAAAAAATGTTTATACAAAATAATTTGAGAAAAGTGGATTGGGATTAATAGACATGAATAACAAATGCACCCCTTGGACCCCCTCTCTTGTGGAAACTAAGCCCCCATGACCCTAGGTATGTCCATCTACAATCAATGATGCATTTGATATTATTATTTTCGATATAAAATGTTTACATATTACATCACTTGGCTCACGACCATACATAATTTTTACATTATGCATTACTAATTTGGGGATAAAAAATAAGGATGTTATAAATGTTTCCATAATCATGGAATAGGCTCACTTGATAGTTGGTGGTTAATAAATAGGAATGTTTGGTAGCTAAAGGAAATGAATATGATAAAGAGGGGTAGTTGGAATAAACCATAGGAATACTCACTAGAAAGTATAAATGCACATAAATATCATTGTATTGAGATATTTTGATGTTAAGTATTGTATTGTAGCAAGTATGGCTTGTGGAGTGATTCCTTCCATAAGGAGTATTTGGTGGTGTTAGCCTACCTATGGTTCATTCCATAAGAAGTATTTGATGGTATTACCCTACATTAAGGGTCATCTCTACCTTTTTGTTCTCTTTATGGTATGAATGCATTTTTTTCTGCAAAAACAAGGAAAATTCTATTTATAAAGGATGTATTAAATGTAGAGAAAGTACATTGTCTTGGAGAGATTTCAAAATTTTCAAGTTCCTTTCCATCAAATATACAAAATTAGTGCTATTATATCCAATTTTCTACATTCTCTTTCTTGTGCTTAATTACATTGTACTTTAGTATATATACTTTGCAAAAAATTCCTAATATATAGATTAAAAAACACTTCATATACTTATACAGGATTGAGTGGGTCTTGGTCTTATGGTTCTTCATTTCCGGTGTGTTGCAGGGGGCATTTAGATATGGAATATGTTGATGAGATCCAAGGGATGATGCTTCATGTGATGGTGTTAATATTGTTATTTTTGGAGAGACTAGCTTGGGACATAGCCTGAGGTCTTGAAATTTTTATATAAGAGCTTAAAATTCGTCCCAAATTCATTGTTGATCTTGTAAGTGTTATACTGTGATTTCCATGATAGAGAAAAATTGTATTGAGATTCCTTTGAGTTGTATTTCAAGTGATTGAATAATGGTAACGAATTCATTGTGATCATCCATCGAGACTTTCCTACTTCCCCTCGAACCACATTGATTTTCTCTATTCATTTCTAATGGCATTGAGTAATGGATGAATGAGCCAATGTTCCACAAATTGAAGGTGGATTCAGTTCATAAATGAGGACAAGAGGGATAAAAAATGAGTGAGTATGAAACAAGAGATGCTTCATTGTATACCTAAATGAGAAGTGTACCCCCTAGAGATTGACAAGACCTTCCACTTTTAGCCATGATGTAGTGAGGACAGACACATGAGCCAATGCATCTAAACCTTGCTGAGATGATAACAAAATTATTATTGGAAGTGGAATCTTGGTAAGGGGGTGATCATGAATTGAGGATAGAAAAGAAAGTGCCAGTACATGTGCAAGAAATAAGCACTAGAGTAGAGAAAATGGAATGCAATTCGAATGGGGAGGGAATGAATGAGGAGGAGGATGAGAAGCTTGGGGAATGTGAGAGGAGATAAGGAGGAGGTGTTGCATGTTGAATGAGGTGATGAGATAGGGACATGGGTGGGATATCATATCAAGGAGATGCATGGGAGTTCCAAATATTTAATTTTAGAGGGAGAGGTGGAGTCTGAGACCCACCCTTATTGATATTTAAATTTAAATTTCTTGGCTCTAGGTTCATGGGATATGGTGGGTAATGGTCTAGCCAATAATTTTTGGACATACCACATTTTCCTTTATAGAAATATTTTCTTGCTCATCAGCCTCCTTGTTTTTGTGTCTTAAAAAATGTAAATGGATAATGCTTGAGAAGGCATGTGTCTTGATCTGGATTCACTGGAATATTTCTTTGAGATGGTCCTTGGAGGGTTGTGTTCTCAATTTTACATGGTTGATGGTGAATTTATAGTCTCAAATTATGGATAGAGAGTGTATTCCCCAATCCTTTTGTAACATCACGCTTTGGCGCACTGAGCAACCTTATTCTTTAAGGACACTTGCTCACAAGTGATCCGAATTATTATGCTATTAAAGCATTTGATTTTGATTATGAGGTGTTATGGGTTGATGACATGTTGTTTTACTACATTGACATAAACAGATGTTATTGACTCAGTTTTACTGAGTGTACAAGATTTTGGACCTTGAGGATGCAGAGGCATCGATATAACCCCTTGGACTCTAGATTGAGTCGGGGAGTGTACCATTGGGGTTTGATTGTTTTACTGTGATATTAGTGCATCTGATTAGATGATATGATATGCATATATTCTGACATGATTAGTTGATGATGCAGGCTGACGATAGCTTGCCGACCAGACTCACATGTGGAGTAAAGGGGTCATGCACGACTACCAGAGATGTTGAGGGAGAGGTGTGGACAACAACCCTGCCATAACCTAGTAGCACTCCCATCGTGGCTCGAACTGTAGGTTAATGATTACCTAGTTTGAGAGGACCCACGATGTCATGAGGGCAGACTGCGACAATTTCTCATGATGATTCTAAGGGGCGTGCAATAAGGCGGGGGCCTTATTCCTTAGAGGCCCTTAGTCTCCCACAAGTTCACCTGGTGGAGTATTGACTCTAGGGGTTTTTAGATGTCTACCAAGTCAGTCAAGAGGCGAGTGGCACCCTTGGAGCACCTAGTGCATCCTGAAGGGCACATCGCATTGTTGATGATAAATGAATGAACCTAGATGGCCTTAGGACAAATAACGTGTTAAGAATTTTTAAAAACAAATTCCCTATAAAATGTTGCCCAACACGAAAATTTAAGGTCTAAGTATAAATTATGCTAGGGGTAAATTTTTATCTATCTATTTAATATATATATATATATATATATATATATATATATATAATAATGATTATACTCCTCATTAAATCTTGTAACAATAAGGGGGTAAGCAATTTAAATAATTCATAAAAATATGTTAGGGTAAAATTTAAAAAAAAAGGGGGAATAATTGTTTTATTCTTTTATGATAATTTAAAATTTTTAACTAAAAAGGGAAAAAGGAAAAAGGGGGTTAATTTCTACACCTGTCAATTTGAGTCCTAAATGAAAAGGGAAAGAGGGTAATCTAAAATATTTAGGAAACTAGGAAAAGAGGGAAACATAAGAAGAAAAGGGAAACCCAAGGGAAAAAGAATAAAGTCAAACTTAGTAAGGGTATCTAGCATTTAAGAGCTTTCTAATTTAAAATGAAATAGCAATTTAATAATGGGGAAAGTCATTAAAACCTCTAAGAGAATTTGGGGACACCTAGGAACAATTCTAGGAGTGACTCTAGGTGGGTGAGGGAAGTAAATATAATTAATTAATTAAAGAAATTAATTTATGGAGGAATGAAGGGGATGGGTGACACTTGTATGGGGAGGAATTTTTAGGAATTAAATTTTAAAAACTTAATTAAATGGAATTTTATGAAAGTAAGGGACTACGAAACTCTATATAATGAAGGGAGGAGATGGAGGATGGATCTCTTCTATTTGCGTAACGTTAGCTGCATAAATCTCTACTTGACTGACTTAGCTTGTGGGAGTTGGGATACCCATCTTGGTGAGGAGTGGTAGCTCGGCCTTGCGAGGTGAGCTGGGAACTAGCTGAAATCTCTGGATAGTGTGTGTGTGGCCCCTTTGCATCTCGAGGGGCTAAGGGGGAAGAAGAGTACCCCTAGAATTTCCTAGGAGGTACCGGTGAGGTCTCGCTGATCGAAAAACAGGAGTTGCACGGAGCGCGTGGGACGTCACTTAGAGCGGGTGATCAGGAAATGGTATGCTCTCTTCATTTTTGTATGGCAGATTGTTGTAGGATTTATGCTTGGATCTACATGTTTAATGGAGTAAGTAAACTGATTTTCTAGATTGATCACTGAATTTTTTCTTAGCCTAGCTCGATGATTGATTGACTCCCATGGCCTTCATTTCCCCACATGTCTTGACCACCTTGTATTGTTTTGATTGTGACCTTGTGGTTGTTTAGCCTTCGTCCCTAGCTCACCAGTCCTCACCTGAGTAGCCAGCCAGGAGCTTAATCTACAGTCTTCGCCTCAGCATTAATAGACCTATCGAACTCAACGCCCTTCTTTTCTGTGTGAGGATGATGAGCGAAGGACGTTCCTGTCAGTCATCTACCTCTGTTATTGTCCTTGGCTGATTGTTGACTTCTTCCTTCTAGCATAGTACCTCTGCATATGGATTTATTGCGTCCATGTTGGTTTATCCCCGCGTTCTTTTCAATGACTTATCCCATTGTATCTTTGTGTTATCATACTGTTGTCTACGTTGGATTGGTATCCTGGTAATGTAAAAGATTTAATTTCAGTCTGCATTTTTATATTTGTATCTTGGAATGTAAAAAAGGGGGGGATTTAACTTCAATCTGCATTTTTATATCAGCATCCTGGAAATGGAAAACAATTTAATTTCAGTCTGCATTTTTTTGTTGGTATCCTGGAATGTAAAAGATTTAATTTTCAATCTGCATTTCGATGTTGGCATCCTGAAAATGGAAAATCAATTTAATTTCAAACTTTGTGTATTTTTATTTGGTACACTGGAATTGGATAAACGATTGTGTGATTCTCGGTCTGCATTGTAATGGTATCCTGGAAATGGAAAAATGAATTAAATTCTTTGTCTACATTTCATTTTTATTTTTGAGACGATTTCCCTTGAAGAAGATTATGTTGGCATAAAATTTTACTGTTATTTGTTTCCAGTTAATGCCCTTGATTTGAAATTAAAGGATGCATGTGTTTTGATGTATAAATGACCACCATTTCCCACTCATAAATGTGACTGAGTGGTTGTTTAAGACGCCCACGATTTTGCTTTAAACCACTTTCCTGAGCTTGTTGTATTGACCACGATTTTTTTTACCATGGATTTATACCAAATTTATTACCACGACTTATGACCATGATTTTGTTTACCACAGATTTATTACTAGATTTTATTACCATGCTTTATTAAGTCAGATTTTACCTCCTTCATGTTATTGCCTTATTGCACATGTTTTTCCCTTATGGTGTATCATATTGGTGTCTGGTTGACTATGCGATGTTGACTGGTTACAACTTTCCCTCTAAAGGTGGTTTGAGACTTATTGTTGCATGGATACATTTTCCATAAAGTTGTTTACTCCATTTTGCTGACATGGGGAACAACGTTTGCCTTGGATTTGATGTTGCATTCTTCCTGTGATTGCCCACGAATTGAGGTTAAATCGTTTGACTAAGTTGTTGTTGGATTCACCCATGTTTTTAGCCTTTTAATTCATAAACTGAGTTGCTGGACTGACCACATTAGCCTTTTAAATTTGGATTATTTATGTCGTTGAATGGACACGATTTGCCACCAACTGTGCATTGCATGTTTTTTTTTATTGCTACAGCATTGTCTTGGGTCCATTAACTGCCTGGATTTTTCCACGATGAATAAAATGGTTAACAGAGAGGTAAATTCCTTGTTAATGTAAGATTCTTGGTTAGGTAATTTTCTTATTAGTTTCCAGAACAATGGTTACAACAATGTAAATGGCCAGCCGATTTATTCTTTGATTTAATGCCACGGCGAGATAAATGTTAACTAACACCTTAAATGCTTGGTTATGCCTATGTCACTTGTTATGACAACAGTCATGTAAACTACCTTGTTAATGTGTTGTTAATTGTTATGTTAGCAATCATGTAATTCACCTTGTTATTGTTACATTAATTGTTATGTTGATTAACACATTAATCTCCTTGTTATTGTCATATTACTTGTGATGGTATCCATCGTGTAAAATGCCTTGTCATTGTTGAATAATAGTCATGTTAATTGTTATGTTAGTTGCCTTGCCATGTGCTATATTAAATTGTTAAGTAACAGTTATGTAATTTCCTTACTAATTTTCTACAACAATGTATTAGTTGGCAGATTCCTTTTTCAATTGTAATAGACAGCTAGTGTGGTTAGTTCGGTCATTATAGCCAGACTAAATGTTGAGATTTAAATGTTCCTAAGTTCTATAAAAGTAGAGTTCTACTTAAGAATGTTATTGTTGTTATTCAATTGATGGCTAGTGGGTTGGAGACTGGGATTAATATAGAATAGTCCTTTTAGGTTGTACTAATGTTTAAATTAGTATGTTGAGTAAAGACTAGATTGCAATTTTAGACTTGCTAAATATATTTAATTGAAGTTAGATTGTATTTATAATTATAGTTCTAGTGTTGATTACTTAGGATTGATAAATTGATTGTTTAACGTTAAGTTAGCGGGTGCTTTAATGATTAGTTGTAACTTGATGTGCCCCGTTAGAATGGAACCCCTATTATTTTAGAATGTAGTCTTGGACCGGTTAGCCCGGGTGTTGGGTGGGGTCATGGATGATGTCGTGTGGAATGGTGTCACCCCTTGCCTTTGTTCCTTAGTATCTCGTCGACCCTTAGTGTGTGGGGGGGGTAGGTATAGTCTCCCAGTCAGTATTTGATTCCTAGCGCGTCGAATTTTTCTTGAGTCTTGGTCCCTTTTTGTTTTGTGCCAGGGTTATTGTTGCACCTCTCTTCTGGGGATGACATGGTTCCTGATGAGGGGATCATGGTGCCCCTTATGGGTTAGAGAAAAATGATACTTTCATTGGAGTCGGTGCCTACCCTATGAGTCTGGTTGAGTGTCATATGTTGACTTTGGCACAAGGCTTGAATGCCTTCAGGCGTTAGGTTCGTGTGCCTTGAGGTTCTAGTCTTTGTTCGTCTAGGCCATGATGTTGGGATGGGGATGTTGTCCCTTAGCTTGTAGTCGTGATCATGGTGATTCGGGCGGGTAGTTGTCCTCCTTGTTATTACGCATGTCATGCCAGTTGTATTGAGCCTGCGTGTGGTGTCATAGTAACCTGTTGCCTAGACTGTGTGTTTGTGTTCGTCATCAGTGGTGTGGTCAAACTTTTTTTGTTGTTGCCTTCGTGCCCTTAATTCTTCAAAAACAAAAAAAAAACTTTGGCTTCTCTCATGGCCGCATCCATGTGGTTGTTACATATGGTATCATATTGGGTTCAACCTGTGACTTGGGATCGCTATAGCTTTCATTGATATGATTTGATTATAATGTTGCTAATTGAGTTGACTTGTATTCGTGCAGGTAATCATGGTTAGAGGAACTCGCGGGGGAAGACGACAAGATGATAGGGGAGGAGGCACGACGCCTCTAGTAGAATCCATGCCTAAGGGGTCTAACCCCCAGGGAGACGAGCAGGTTGTCAGGTAGGAGTAGATAGTAGTTGGTGATTTGGTCAGAATGATGAGATCTTTTCAGTGCATGTCTGAGGCACTAATCATATGTTTGGACAGTGATGAGGCCAGGGCGCCGACACCCACTGAGGGTCCACCGCATGCTCCAGTAGATACTGGTAGCATTCACTGTGAACTCGAGAAGGTCAAATTTCCTGATTTATTTGGTGCCCCAGACAGAGCATCCGCCGAGGCATGGTTGGAGAACATGGGGATGTGCTTTTCACTATGTGATTATACCTCCAACATGAAGGTTCGGATGGAGGTATTTCAACTAAAGGGGAGAACTCTTCTATGGTGGAAGACACTCCTACTACAACTGAACATGGCCATCAAAGAAGTGTCATGGGAATTATTCGAGGAATGGTTTCGAGAGAGGTACCTTTCAAAGGAATTCATTGCACGTCAAGTAAATGGGTTCAACGCCTTACGACAAGGCGATCATACGGTGCCCGAGTACAAGGCCCGTTTTATGGATATGCTCTAGTATGCTCCACATCTTAACACTAGGAAACTTAAGGTCAACAAGTTTGTGTTCGGCCTTAACGATAGCATACGTGCAAAGGTTAGGATTTTGATGCCTCAAACCTTGCATGATATCGTCCAAAAGGCCCTCATAGCAAAGGAGGAGATTATTAGTGGGGGTCAGACCAAGACTCCAGTGAGACCAATAGGGAAGGTGTCATCTGGTGCACAGCAGCCTCAGACACCAGCCAGACATACATCGAGACATCGTGGCTTCCAGAGGGGATCCACTTTCACTACACCTCGACGACCAACACCTCAATAGCGAACACCTTATCGATGACTACACCATCAGCAGCAGCGCCGACCGTAGCACCAGTAGTTTAGGCCTATTTAGCAGAACAAACCAGGATTCCAGGCTGGTCGGCCATCATCTTCTACTTTGGGTACCAGGACTACTAGGACGAAGAAGGGGTGTTGGACGTGTGGGGAGTCACACTACTAGCACGACTTCTTAGTGGAGATGACTAGAGCATCTGAATCAGTTGGACCCACTACCATGGGAGATATGGGCAAGGCCCATCGGATTCATGCAGTGGTGAATAACTGCCAGAGCATCAGTCGACTGTGCTCGAGACGACAGGTTCTGTCGCTAACCAGACCCTTAGTATTTTGATACATCCCAGTGCTACCGAGAGTTTCATTTTTGGTGCAGCGCTAAAAAGGATTAAGGCAAAGGCAGTCGAACAGGATGAGTTTAGCTTCGTAGAGATGGCCTTGGGAGCCAAACAAAAGGTTGAAGGAAAGGTTATGGGTGTATCCTTAACCTAGGAGATTTTGTCACCAGGGCCAACCTGTACGTCACAATCTTAGGATCTTATGACGTTGTGATCGGTATGGACTGGTTGGAATCGCATGATGCGATACTCAACTGCAAGATGAAATGATTGAGCTTGGTTGATGATAAGGGACAGAGACGTATGATTGTAGGACAGAACCAGGGAGTTTCCCTGAGATTCATCTCTTCCTTGCAGCTACAGAAGAGCATGTGCAAGAGGTGCAAGCTTTATGTGTTCCTTGCGTTAAACGAGAAGGGAGTAGAAGAAGGTATAGAACACCTTCTGGTGGTGAGAAAGTTTGTGGACGTATTTCCACAGGAGTTACGTGGGATGTCACCGAAGATGGAATTGGAGTTTACTATAGACCTAAAATCGATAACTGAACTGATAGCTAGAATGCCTTATCGAATGTCGACCCCAGAGTTACAGGAGTTGAGAATGCAATTGAAAGAATTGTTGGACCTGGGAATGATACGTCCAATTGTGTCACCATGGGGTGTGCCTGTTATTTTCATAGGAAAGAAGGATGGGTCGTGGAGGCTCTGCATTGACTACCATCAGTTGAACAATTCAATGATCAAAAATCAGTATCCATTGTTGAGGATTGATGATCTGTTCAATCAAATGAAGGGCGCGACAGTGTTCTCAAAGATCGATTTGTGATTAGGATACCACCAGTTACAGATTAAGGAATATGACATCCCTAAGACCTCCTTTAAGACGAGGTTTGGACATTACGAGTTTATTGTTTTACCGTTTGGACTGACAAACGCCCTAGGGGTATTTATGAGTTTGATGAACGAGTTGTTCCGCGAGTACTTAGACAAGTTCGTCCAAGTATTCATTGATGATATTTTGATTTACTCTCGGATGATGGAGGAGCATGATGAGCACTTCTTCTTAGTACTACAGTGTCTGTGATAGCACAAATTGTATGGGAATTTGTCCAAATGCTCATTTTATCAATCGAAGATTCATTACTTAGGGAATGTCATCTCCGGAGAAGGCATCACCGTGGATCCAACCAAGGTCGAGGATATTATGGAATGGCCTCCACCAATGAATGTCCTGGAAGTGCGTAGCTTCATGGTTTTAGCAAGATACTATCGATGGTTCGTCGAGGGATTTTCGAAGATAGCAAATCTGATCACGGAATTGCAGAAGAAAAACAAGAAGTTTGTTTGGACCGAGAAATGTGCAAATCATTTTGGAGGCTCAAGGAGTTGTTGACAACAACATCAATACTAAAGGTCCCTGACATGGAGGTGGACTTCATTGTATGCACTGACACATCCAAGGAAGGCTTAGGCAGAGTCTAGATGCAAAACGAACGAGTGAGCACTTACATATTGAGAAAACTGAGAAGGCATGAGGAGAACTATGCAACGCACGATTTGGAGTTGTTAGCCATTACATATGCCTTGAAGGTTTGGAGACACTACCTTTTTGGATGAAAATTTGAACTAAATACCGACCACTGTGGACTACAACACATCTTTATGAAAAGCGGCCTGAACGCGCGACAACGACGTTGGTCGGAATTGCTTAGCAAGTACGAATTCGAGATTACTTACATAAAAGGAATAGTGAACCATGTGGCAAATACATTGAGTCAGAGACCACACATATTTTCGGTGTTTCCTCTTCAGACGAATCTACGTGAAAATATTCTAACTTTACAGCGTGACGATCACTGGTACAAAGAGGTCAAGGGTTTTATCGAACAAAACACAATGATGGTTCCAATATTTGAAGGATTTTCGTTTGATTACGATGGTTTATTGAAGTTTAAAAATTAGATTTGCGTACCATCGAACGACAAGTTGAGGATGTTGATCCTAAGCGATGCTCATAGAGTAGTTTACATGGATCACCCGAGAGTCACGAAGATGAGGGAAGACCTTAAACCCTTATTCTTCTGGAAGGGAATGAAGGCAAACATAGTCAAATATGTGGCCAGATGTCTAGAATGTCAGCAAGTAAAGGATGAACATAGACACCTAGTAAGATTACTATATCCACACGCTATTCCGGAATCGAAATGGGAGGTTATTTCAATGGATTTTATTGTTGGATTATTACTGATGGCAAGGAGACGTGACTCGATTTTCGTAGTAGTAGACACTCTGATGAAGAGTGCTCACTTTATTCCTATGCATATAACATATCATGCACCTGACATAGCTAGATTTTTCATCAGTGAGATTGTGAGGCTGCATGGCGTTCCTAAGAGGATTATATCTGATCAAGGATCGGTGTTTACTAGACGATTTTGGACGAGTTTCCAAGAGGCCTTGGGAACCCAACTTAACTTCAGTACGGCATATCACCCGGAGACCAACGGGCAGACCAAACGAATGAACCAGAACTTGGAGGACATGTTGTGCATGTACGTGACGGACCAACAAAAGAGTTGGGAAGAATTCTTTCCACTAGTGGAGTTCACTTACAACAACAGTTACCAAAGCACCATTAAGATGGAACCTTTTGAGTTTCTTTACGGGCGACCATGTCAGACACCTTTGAGTTGGGATCATCTTGAGGATAGGGTCCTAGTGGGACCAAAAACGATCCAAGAAATGGAAGAGAAAATGAAAATAATAAGACAAAGGATTAAAGAAGCGCAGGATCGGCAGAAGAGTTATGTCGATGCGCACCGTGTCGACCATAGTTACGAGGTCAGTGATTGAGTCTTATTGTGAGTTAAACCGCATAAGAGTTCGATCAAGTTTGGAAAGGGAGCTAAACTCTCTCCTAGGTTTGTGGGACCCTTCGATATTGTGGAGAGAAATGGGCCTATCGCCTATCGACTAGCCTTGCCTGATTCTTTGAGGCATATGCACGATGTTTTTCATGTATCTATTTGGAGACATTATATTAGTGATCCTACACATGTTATTGACATGAGTTCCTTGCAGGTATCAGACGAGGAGGCACTCACGGCTAAGTCGATATGCATCTTGGATCATCATGTTCGACAACTATGACGTCGAATAGTAGATCAGGTCAAGGTCCAGTGGGACAACTATAGTCCGCACTCGACGACCTGGGAGGACGCATATGATATGCACCAACAGTTTCCATTTTTCTTTGATAGATAGAATTATGATATTTTGATACACATTATTTCGGCACTTATACTGTGAAACTTTGGGAAGAAGTTTAGACCAAGAGGGGGTGTATGTAACATCCTGCTCTGGTACACTGAGAAAAATTATTCTTTGAGGACACTTGCTCTCAAGTGATCCAGATTATTATGCTATTAAAACATTTGATTTTGATTATGAGGTGTTATGGGTTGATGACATGTTGTTTAACTGCATTGACATAGACAGGTGTTATTGACTCGGTTTTACTGAGTGTGCGGGATTTTGGAACTCGAGGATGCAAAGGCATCGATGGAAACCCTTGGACTCTGGATCGAGTCAGGGAGTGTACCATTGGGGCTTGATTGTTTTACTAATATATTAGTGAATCTGATTAGATGATATGATATGGATATATTCTGACATGATTCATTGATGATGCAGGCTGACGATAGCTTGCCAACCAGACTCACATGTGGAGTAAAGGGATCATGCATGACTACCAGAGATGTTGAGGGAGAGGTGTGGACAATAGCCTTTCCACAGCCTACTAGCACTCTCATCGTGGCTCGAACTATGGGTTAACGTTTAGCTAGTTCGAGAGGACCCATGATGTCGTGAGGGCAGACTGCGACAGTCGCTCAAGCTGATTCTAAGGGGCATGCAATAAAGCAAGGGCCTTATTCCTTAGAGGCCCTTAGTCTCCCGTAAGTTCACCTGGTGGAGTATTGACTCGAGGGGTTTATGGATGTCTACCAAGTAAGTCAAGAGGCAAGTGGCACCCTTGGAGTACGTGGTGCATCCTGAAGGGAAAATCGCACAATAAAAATGGAAAGAGGTGAGTGGCACCCTTGGAGCATGTAGTGCATCTTGAAGGGCACGTCGCACAAGGGAAACAGATTAAGGTGAGTGACACCCTTGGAGAACCTAGTGTGTCCTGAAGGGCACGTCGTGTTGTTGAAGATAAATGAATGAACCTAGATGTCCTTACGACGAATAACGTGTTAAGAATTTTTAAAAACAAATTCCCTATTAAATGTCGCCCAGCACAAAAATTTGAGGTCTAAGTCTAAATTATGCTAGGGGTAAAATTTTATCTATCTATTTAAAACAATATATATATATATAATAATAATAATAATAATAATAATAAAATAAAAACAACGTAAATAATGATTATAATTCTCGTTAAATCTTGTAACAATAACGGGGTAAGCAATTTAAATAATTCACAAAAATTTGTTAGGGTAAAATTTAAAAAAAAAGGGGGAATAATTGTTTTATTTTTTTATGATAATTTAAAATTTTTAACTAAAACAGGAAAAAGGAAAAAGGGGGTTAATTTCTACACCTGTCAATTTGAGTCCTAAATGAAAAGGGGAAAGAGGGTAATCTAAAATATTTAGGAAACTAGAAAAAGAGGGAAACATAAGAAGAAAAGGGAAATCCAAGGGAAAAAGCATAAAGTCAAACTTAGTAAGGGTATCTAGCATTTAAGAGCTTTCTACTTTAAACTGAACTAGCAATTCAATAATGGGGAAAGTCATTAAAACCTGTAAGAGAATTTGGGGACACCTAGGAGCAATTCTAGGAGTGACTCTAGGTGGATGAGGGAAATAAAGATAATTATTTAATTAAAGAAATTAATTTATGGAGGAATGAAGGGGATGGGTGACACTTGTACGGGGAGGAATTTTTAGGAATTAAATTTTAAAAACTTAATTAAATGAGAATTTATAAAAGTAAGGGACTACAAAACTCTATATAATGAAGGGAGGAGATGGAGGATGGATCTCTTCTGTTTGCGTAAAGTTACACTGGAGAAATCTCTACTTGGTTGACTTAGCTTGTGGGAGTTGGGATACCTAGCTCGGTGAGGAGTGGTAGCTCCACCTTGTGACGCAAGCTGGGAGCTAGCTGAAATATCTGGATAGTGTGCGTGTGGCCCCTTTGCGGCTCGGGAGGCTAAGGGGGAAGAAGAGTACTCCTAGAATTGTTTGGGAGGTACCGGTGAGGTCTCATCAGTCGACAAGTGGGAGTTGCACGGAGCGTGCGGAACGTCACTCAAAGCGAGCGATCAGGCAATGGTACACTCTCTTCATTTTTGTGTGGTAGATTGTTGTAGGATCTATGATTGGATCTACATGTTTAATGGAGTAAGTAAACTGATTATCTAGATTGATGACTGAAATTTTTCTTAGCCTATCTTGATGATTGATTGACTCCCATGGCCTTCTTTTCCCCGCATGTCTTGACCACCTTGTGGTTTTTTTATTGTGACCTTGTGGTTATTTAACCTTCATCTCTGGCTCACCAGTCCTCACCTGAGCACTCGGCCAGGAGCCTGATCTACGGTTGTCGCCTCAGCATTAATAGACCTATGGATCTCAATGCCCTGCTTTTTTGTGCGAGGATGATGAGTGAAGGACGTTCCTATCAGTCGTTTACCTCTGTTATTTTCCTTGGTTGATTGTTGTATTGTGCCTTCTAGCATAGTACCTCTACATATGGATTTGTTGCGTCCATGTTGGTTTATCCCTACGATCTTTTCAATGACTTATCCCATTGGATCTTTGCGTTATCATAATGTTGTCTACATTAGATTGGTATCGTGGTAATGTAAAAGATTTAATTTCAGTATTCATTTTTATATTTGTATCCTGGGATGTAAAAAAAGGGGGGATTTAACTTCAATCTGCGTTTTTATATCGGCATCCTGGAAATGGAAAACAATTTAATTTCAGTCTGCATTTTTATGTTGGTATCCTGGAATGTAAAAGATTTAATTTTCAATCTGCAGTTCTATGTTGGCATCCTGAAAATAGAAAATCAATTTAATTTCTAAGTCTGCGTATTTTTATTTGGTACACTGGAATTGGATAAACGATTGTGTGATTCTCGGTCTGTGTTGTAATGGTATCCTAGAAATGGAAAAATGAATTAAATTCTCTGCCTACATTTCATTTCTATTTTTGAGACGATTTCCCTTGAAGAAGATTGTGTTGGCATAAAAGTTTACTACTATTTGTTTCCCGTTAATGCCCTTGATTTGCAATTAAAGGATGCATGTGTTTTGTTGTATAAATGACGACCATTTTCCACTCATAAACATGACTGAGTGGTTGTTTAAGATGCCCACGATTTTGCTTTAAACCACTTTCCTAAGCTTGTTGTATTGACCACGATTTTGTTTACCACAGATTTATGCCAGATATATTACCATGAATTATGACCAGATTTATGACCACGATTTTGTTTACCATGGATTTATTACTAGATTTTATTACCACGCTTTATTACCTCACATTTTACCTCCTTCCTGTTACTGCCTTATTGCACACGTTTTTCCCTTATGGTGTAGCATATTGGTGTCTAGTTGACTGCGTGATGTTGAGTGGTTACGACTTGCCCTCTAAAGGTGTTTTGAGACTTGTTTGTTGCATGGATACGTTTTCCATTAAGTTATTTACTGCATTTTGCTGACATGGGGAACAACGTTTTCCTTGGATTTGAGGTTGCGTTCTTCCTGTGATTTCCCACGAATTGAGGTTAAATCGTTTGACTAAGTTGTTGTTGGATTCACCCACATTCTTAGCCTTTTAATTCATAAACTGACTTGCTAGACTGACCACGCTATCCTTTTAAATTTGGAGTATTTATGTCGTTGAATGGGCATGATTTTCCACCAACTGTGCATTGCATGTTTGTTGTTATTGATACAACGTTGTCTTGGGTCCATTAACTGCCTGGATTTTGCCACAGTGAAAACAATGGTTAACATATAGGTAAATGCCCTGTTAATGTAAGATTCTTGGTTAGGTAATTGTCTTATTAGTTTCCAGAACAATGGTTACAACAATGTAAATGGGCAGCCGATTTATTCTTTGATTTAATGCCACAGCGAGATAAATGTTAACTACACCTTAAATGCTTGGTTATGGCTATGTCACTTGTTATGACAATAGTCATGTAAAATACCTTGTTAATGCCCTGTTAATTGTTATGTTTGTTGTAGGAAAATCTCCCTGCGGACAGGTGGATTACCTCAAAGAGCTTGACCCTAACTCTAAGACAGAAAATGCTTAATGTGGACACTAACTTCCTTTCAAATCTATACAAACCAATACATGAGAAGGAAGCAGAACAGAAGTACCTATTTATCGACGTTTGTCCCTGCACGCTCTGAGTTGCGCTCTGATCCTTTGCTCCTCGCTGAGTCTTGTAGAAAAACAAGATACGACCAATTCCTAATCTATTGATATTATCTTGAAAACAAATCTATCTATCAATGATAAGTTCATGTAACATTAGACACAAACTAGAAAGAAATGGGCCAAGCGTGTCATATTAATGAGAATAACGATAATAGTACTTACAATCATATATGCGAATGCGACAGCTTCGTCAAGTCCCCTTCGTCTAACCCTTGCTCTAAAGATCCACAACCTGGATAATAACAGCTTCATCGATCACTCTCCTTTGGCTAACTGTGTGTTTCCTATAAGATCATAGGTTTCATGCTAGCAATTCTTCCCCTCAGCTTTGTTCCAGCACCACTTATGAGATCATAAGTTTGGTGTTATTCTCATTTTCCAGTTCCCTTTCACCATTAGAAAGCTTGCTTATATAGCCTTGGAGAGGCTTTAACCACTTGAGATATCATTGGGGAAGTTGAGGATTTGCCTCCTTCAGTTGAGGATCTGCCCTAGGATCATGGTTGGACTAGGGATTCGAATCCAACTGCCTTCCAAGAATGAAAAAATGCTTCCCTCATTCATCTCAACAGCTTAACAACTGCCCAGAATAGGTAGCACTCTTTCAAAAGGGCCATCAAAGCATTGTAGCACTCCCTAGTAGGCTTTGGGGGGGGCGCCAGTGCTCTCAAAATCTATAGTGCTCCCTCAAAAGGGCTAGGGGAGCTTTATAATGTTCCCTGACAGTGCTCCGATATAGTGTAAGGGGGAGCGCTCCCCTCCAAAAACTCAGTTTTTGAGGTGCTTTCAGATGGCAAAAGGTTTGCAAGCCTGCTGACTCATTTCTCCTCTTCCAAATCAAATGTTTCAGGTGTTTCAAGTGTCTTTCTCATGTCGTTATAGGCATGACATAGGCATCATGGCAGCATGCTTCCCTGACACTTGCGACACTTGTGAGAAACATGCGACACTTGCGACCTTGTGAGCAAAATGCGACACTTGCGACCTTTGTAATGGTGACACTTGCGACACTATCAAAGTTAGTAATTTTGATGTGTAACAGATTGCCCTTCAAAGTATGAAGTTAGAAGATGTGAACTGATAACTGAAATGATTTGTAGACATTCAAGAAAGGGTATAGACTCGAAGAACCTGACGGAACCTGCACACAAACATCCAACAAATATCATGACATATTTCAAAACCCAAGGCAGGCATACCTATGCTTGGGTGATCAAGACTTGAAAGATATGGCTGCCATAAAATACACTGCAGATCCATAATTGTGATAAAAAGGTATAGCCACGGAAGATATAATGTGGATCTATACTCTGATGAATCAGAATGATCGTAGCCACAAAGAATACACAGTAGATCTACGAGATGACAAGACATAGCCACGACCAATACAAAGTGGATCTATGTGACAGTGTATGTGTTCTTTGTCCAATAGAAACTCCTTCGCAGCCTGGGCAAAGAATATATCAAAGTGGTTACTCAACCCAGGGTCTTCTCACCAATCCCAACATGGTACGATCCTAACCATGTGAATAGATTTCTTGATGTCAAACATGGCAGAAACCACTTGATTATCGGTCAATGGTGTTAACCGTTAACAAGTGTGAGGGAGATCACCATTAATGTCAATGATTCCCAAGGTACCTTAGTACATTCCAGTGAATGTGAATAGATGAGTTGAAGTCGAACACCTGTGGAATCATTCGATCAGGGGTCATTGATGTAGACCTACTGTCGAACATGAGGAGGCCTGCCATTGAGGCATGTAGGTCCCAAAGTACTAACTAGTTTCTAAGTCTGATTCCCAAATAATGTGTTGAGGTCAACAGGAATAGACTTGTCGAGGGAGGGCCTTGATGTATCCCCCATAAATGACACGAAACATACATAGAGATGTAATTGGCAGATCAAATGGACATGGACTGACACGGGTTTTGAGGCAAGATATTTGGGATGGCTGACTCTCGAGGTGGATACTTCCCTTGAACATTGAGGCACGACAGTGAAACATGACATGGACCAAAACTATGTAGTGGATACTGTGACTTGCGTCGGGTGACCCAATGGAGTGAAAGGAACTCAAGGGATTGGCTCAGTGCAGAGGTTCAGTGGATTATGATGTATGCAGATGACAAAGTGTCATGTTCAAGGGTGACTCTAAGAATTGCTAGACAATGTTCTCAAGAGACTGCTCGGCTTGCTCCTTTCAATTTTTTCCCCCGTCCAGATAGACGAGTACCTCTTTTTGATTTAATGAGCTCGAGGAGGATAACACATGCTCGATATAACTCACCTTCGGTAAGTTCCTCTTCCTTTGTTTAATGAACCAGAAGAAGTAAACGATCAGTCCCATATGGGCCTGTCGATGTGTTCTTCAATGAGTCCAAAGATAGAAAACTTGAAGGTTTTTCAGGATTATAGAGTTTGGAAAAACACTTAAAAGAGAACTCTCTCAATTCCTTTTTCATACAGTAGTCTAACGAGACCGAAAAAGGGGTAAACTATCACTCGAAAGACGCCCTTTCTGACCTTTTAACGAGTGTGAAAGGAAGCAAGGTCACTCGACAATCTTTTCATATTTAGACAGTCTGAAAAGGGTTTAAAGTAGACTCCAGGGGGGTTTCTTTTTCGTGTGTTCGTGTATCTGTACGGGTCCGAAAAAGAGATAAAATTTTACCTGGTTGCATTCTCATGTATTTACGAGCACTAGAAAGAACAAAGACTAAGCTCGGTATGCCCCCAGCTTGAAATCTGGTGGCTTGAATCCAGAATGATCATCAAAGGCTGGAGACATGGCCCCCAAGCTTCAATTCATTCACCGACTTTGAGGTTGTCACCAATTTCTGTGCTAGATGGAGAAAAAGGATACAGGTGGATGAAATGAAGGTTCAAAAATGAGACCTAACAAAAGACTCGACTCGACATCTACAAGATCTGGTGAAAGACTCAACTTGAAGGGATAGGTGATTGTTTCATTTTTTAACGATCTTGACACAGGAAAAGAACTATGCTCAAGGTTCCAGGTTCGATCCCCAGATTGTTGTTTCATTTTTTAACAAGCTTGCTACAGAGAAGAAAACTATGCTCAAAGCCTCTGTTTCATTTTTTAACGAGCTTGCCACAAAGAAGAGAAACTATGCTCGTGACCTCTATTTCATTTTTTAACAAGCTTGCCACAGAGCAGAGAAACTATGCTCATGGTTTCTTCTTGATCACGGCTTCCAAGAGGATAACGCTCTGGAAGGATACCATGTCAAGGGAAAAAACTTGTTCATTTCTTCTAAAAGATATTTGTCGGATGGAAGACGATCACTCTAGAAGGAACACATGTTGAGGGTCGTGGCAGGGGTAAGGAGATCAGGCTCCAATAACCCTATCGAAGAGATCACCATGTCAACGACCGGATCCAAATCGTTGGAATTTGAGGTCATGGGAGACAACGCCACATAATTGACATGCGGCGGGGGTGATACTGTCTGCATATAAGAACCACTTAGGGAGGTAACCCAGTCAGGGTCGATGAATGAAAGTTGATCAATAGTCACAATTCTTCCATCGTGAGGGAAATATATCACACGGAAAAGGGTGGATACAAGAGCTTTCATAGCATAAACATAATCCCACCCAAGGAGTAAGGTGAAATCCAAGGGGTCTCAGACTACCGTGACATCGATAAAGACAATTTTCCCTCCCAAAGTTATAGGAAACTGAGGAAGGATCCATAACGATTGACTAGCTCCTCTGTTAAAAGATAACATATTCTGTGTAACTGGTGCAAGCTGCGGACAAACCAAAGCGTACCAAGCAACAGAAGACAAAATACTAACAGACGCACCTTCATCTATCATCATTTGAGGAATGTCTCGACCACGAACCTATACTATAATCTGGAAAGGAATGTGGGAGGGAAGACAAGGTCCAGTTAGCACACCCCAATCAAAAAGGATGGCCTCATTGCTTGGAGGGGGTTCCACAAGAGAAGGAGGAATGCCCCTCAGTACAGTAGAATCTGTATTAATGAGAAAAACATGGGCAATATCAGGTTTACTCTCTAGAAGGAAAGTAGGATTGACCGATGATTGGATCGGATCAACCAATGGTGGACTTGGATAGACCACTGTAGCACTCTTTGGAGGAAGAGTGGGACTGACTGAGGAAGGGACTGGATCAATCAATTTGACATTCCTCAATGGAGGAATGGGATCGATCGATGGAAAAACTAGATCGACCACTTTGGCACTCTTTAGAGGAAGAGTGGGACTGACCGAGGAAGGGACTGAATTAGTCACTTTGGCATTCCTCAATGGAGGAATGGGATCGACCGATGGTGAAACTAGATCTACCACTTTGGAACTCTTCATATGAAGGGTGGGACTGACCAAGGAAGGGATTGGATCAGCCACTTGAACATTCCTTAATGGAGGAATGGGATCGATTGACGGTGAAATGAAATTGACCACTGGAGTTTCATTCTCCAAGGGAAGAATGGGGTCAACGAGTGGAAAAGGATCGATCACTTTGGTGTCACTCTCTAACAGGAGAGTGGGATCGACCGAGGGTGAAACTGGATCGACCACTTTGGTGTCACTCTTTTGATGAAGAGTGGGGCTGATTGATGACAAAACTGGATCAGCTACTTGGGTTTGTGGTGCAATCAAGGAGGAAACTAGATTGACCACCTGATCAACCGGACTAACCGAGGATGGAACTGGATTGACCAATCCATCAACCAATGATGGTTCGGAGGAGAGCTTACGATAACCTTTTGGAAGTTGAAGTTTTTCCAAAAGAGAAGAAGCCTCGTCCATGCGAGGACAAAGGTGAGAGTAATGATTACCTTTACATAGCATTCAAGGGAACTTGACAGTTTTCTTCTTCTTACCAACCTGAACATCACTAGTTGACGGGGTATCATCGACATGACCAATAGAGGTCGATGACGTGGAGGACCACATTTCTAAGACCTGGGTAAGACCGGGGCAATCCCTCAGAAAGTGGTAACCCTTACAAAGGTTGCAAGGGGATTTGGGTTTTGGATTCTTCCTTTTAATCTTGTTAACCTCGTCAACACTCCCTGTACTATTAACAGTAATTGGTTTCTTAGAGCCAACATCTGATGTTGTTGAGGCCTTGGTCCTTTTCGGGCTCTTCTTCTTCTTCTCTTTCCGTTTCTTCTTCTTCTGATCAACCTGGCTACTTTCTTTAGAGATTTCACTAGGTGAAGAAGGAGAAATGGAAGGAGACTTGATGGGAAAAGAAGGCGAAAATTCGACATGAGGTTGATGTGTGGGTGGTGTATTAACATCCAAAGTATTAGGTGCAACTGAAACATTGGGAGGATTTGGGATCACCGGAGTGGGGAACAACCAAACTGATAATCCAATAGTGAGTCCTATAAGACTCAGTGTGGAAACATATGGAGGACCAAAGTTTCCAAATGCAGGAAAGGTATAAGGTTCCCCAGAAGAAGGGGTTCCTCCATTGGTACTCCTAGGATTCAATGCCATTAACACTGACTCGACCTATGGTCCACTAAGTAAAAGAAATAGCATACGCTAATAGGATCTAAGAATCACAACCAAGCAAACATGACCTTCTCTCGATGACTGTACTAGTTGGTGATGAAATCCAACGTCGTGTGATCAAGTCCTGAAGGGGTGGGGATAGGGTGGAACAATTACAATGGTGACCTGCTTAATGGAATTATGCCTTGGTGCAAGCTTCCACGCAGTAATTGTGGATTTACCCTCCAAGGAGCTCGAGTGAGTTTGACCAATGTCTGCTCCAGGTACAGTGAGACTTCCCGTCACTGCCACCTTGTGTAAGACCCTAAATATTATGGCTGCTAAGGTTACCAATTCGCAGTCAGCCCCTGGGCGGGAACAATCGACAGTCTAATCCGAACGTACGAGGAGGGTATCGAGCCTGAAATCAACTAAAATGCTTCCACGCAGTAATTGTGGATTTACCTTGAAGCGATCCCCATAATACGATCTGACCACCACAATCAGTTAAACCACAGAGGGTTAGTCCCCGTAGCTCACCTGAATGTGACCTCGTGCGTAACCCCTGTGTTAGAGGGGGATCCCAGGCAGACTTATACGATGATTGGATTTGACTCTCCCTAACTCAGGATGCTACTATTTGTTTTGGAAACTTTGGAGAGTTATGCTCACAGCCTAATCCAAAGTACTAAGCCTAGTCTATTGTTAGTGGAGGATCCTAGAAAAGAAAAAGTTCTAAATAATTTTAATTAGCGTTGATTTTTATAGTTGTTATTTACTCAAAAGGGGGTGCATGGAAGTGAAACGAATGGAATTATGACTCGGTCCCAAAAATGCATCAAAAATGATAAGCATTCATTTCTTTTCGATGAACATCTATTTAAGGGAGGGAGAGAGGGTTCTTTTCACTAACAAGCACTGATAAGTAGTGTCCTCAAACAAATTTTCTTCAATCAAATCCTGATGTGATGCTAAAACTTTTGAGATGCCTTCTAACATGCACAATCAATCATGAAGATTCTTTTTATTGTTTGCATATGAATAATGATCAATTCAACCCAATGCTCGTCTTTCTAATTATCTTCTTGTATGAATGAAAATCATACCAACACAAGCAAGAATCATACAAACAATACACCCTCTCGTTGTGATCAAAACAAGAAGCGAAAGAAAAGAAGCAATCAAAGAGAAAACAAACTTCACACCCAAAAGAAAAAGTCGAAGAACAATGATCTTAACTAAAACCAAATGGAAAGATATGTAGACCTTTGATGACCTTCACCAGCATTTTTCGTTCAATTGATGAGGAGAGAAAAACAATGTATGGGTTCCAAACTCCAGATGGCAGAAAAACTCAACAACAATAGTGAAGAAGGCTACAAAATCCAAATGGAAAGACGTTTGTTCTTCAAACAAAAGACAGATGTCAAAGCTGGAAAGAAGAAGGATTGACTCACAAGGTTACCCAACAAGATAGACATAGAGAAAAAACCCTAAAATAACAATTCTGGAAGGTTTATTGGCCAAAGGAGGGCTAGCGCTCTGTTTCCAAAGGGAAGGAGCATTATAGCACTCTGTGCAAGGCTATTAGGGAGCGTTGGCACTCTGTTAACACAGGGACAAGGGCGCCAGGTTCAAAAACTCCCAAAAATGTCAAAAATTTCAAAAATTGCAATTCAATCTCGACAATTAGGCTGAGTATGATGGGGTAGGGAGCCAATCAACACATGAAACCAATCAAAAGAGGAGTGAACCAGGTCTAAAACAATCAAGGGGTAAAACTAGGTCAATGAGGAGAAATCAAAACAAGAAGTTTCGATTCGAGGCTATCTCCCCAGTGGAGTTGCCAGTTTCTGTTGTAGGAAAATCTCCCTGCAGACAGGTGGATTACCTCAAAGAGCTTGACCCTAACTCTAAGACAGAAAATGCTTAACGTGGACACTGACTTCCTTTCAAATCTATACAAACCAACACATGAGAAGGAAAGAGAACAAAAGTACCTCTTTATCGACGTTTGTCCCTGCACACTCCGAGTTGCGCTCTGATCCTTTGCTCCTCGCTGAGTCCTATAGACAAACAAGATACGACCACTTCCTACTCTATTGATATTAGCTTGAAAACATATTTATCTATCAATGATAATTTCATCTAACATTAGACACAAACTAGAAAGAAACAGGCCAAGCATGTCATATTAATGAGAATAACGACAACAATACTTACAATCGTAGATGCGAATGTGACATCTTCATCAAGTCCCCTTCGTCTAACCCTTGCTCAAAAGATCCACAACCTAGATAATAGTAGCTTCACTGATCACTCTCCTTTGGCTGACTGTGTGTTTCCTATAAGATCATAGGTTTCATGCTAGCAATTCTTCCCCTCAGCTCTGTTGCAGCACCACTTATGAGATCATAAGTTTGGTGTGATTCTCCTTTTCCAGTTCCCTTTCTCCATTAGAAAGCTTGCTTATATAGCCTTGGAGAGGCTTTAACCACTTGAGATATCCTTGGGGAAGTTGAGGATTTTCCTCCTTCAGTTGAGGATCCGCCCTAGGATCATGGTTGGACTAGGGATTTGAATCCAACTTCCTTCCAAGAATGAAAAGATGCTTCCCCCATTCATCTCAACATCTTAACAACTGCCCAGAATAGGTAGCGCTCCCTCAAAAGGGCCATCAGAGCATGTAGCTCTCCCTAGTAGGCTTTGGGGGGGTGCCAACACTCTCAAAATCTATAGCGCTCCCTCAAAAGGGCCAGGGGAGCTTTATAACGCTCCCTGACAGTGTAAAGGGGGAGCGTCGACGCTCCGAGATAGTGTAAGGGGGAGCGCTCCCCTCCAAAAACTCAGTTTTTGAGGTGCTTTCAGATGGAAAAAGGTTTTCAAGCCTGCTGACTCATTTCTCCTCTTCCAAATCAAATGTTTGAGGTGTTTCAAGTGTCTTTCTCATGTCGTTATAGGCACGACATAGGCATCATGGAAGTATGCTTCCCTGACACTTGCGACACTTGTGAGCAACATGCGACACTTGCGACCTTGTGAGAAAAATGCGACACTTTCAACCTTTGTAATGATGACACTTGCGACACTATCAAAGTGAGTAATTTTGATGTGTAACAATGTTAACAATCATGTAATTCACCTTGTTACAGTTACATTAATTGTTATGTTGATTAACACATTAATCGCCTTGTTATTGCCATATTACTTGTGATGGTATCCGTCGTGTAAAATGCCTTATCATTGTTGAATAATAGTCATGTTAATTGTTATGTTAGTTGTCTTTCCATGTGCTATATTAAATTCTTAAGTAACTGTTATGTAATTGCCTTGTTAATTTGCTACAACAATGTATTAGTTGGCAGATTCATTTTTCAATTGTAATAGACAGCTAGTGTGGTTAGTTCGGTCATTATAGCCAGACTAAATGTTGAGATTTAAATGTTCCTAAGTTCTATAAAGGTAGCGTTATACTTAAGAATGTTATTGTTTTTATTCAATTGATGGCCAGTGGGATGGAGACTAGGATTAATATAGAATAGTCCTTTTAGGTTGTACTGATGTTTAAATTAGTATGTTGAGTAAAGACTAGATTGCAATTTTAGACTTGCTAAATTGATTTAATTGAAGTTAGATTGTATTTATAATTATAGATCTAGTGTTGATTACTTAGGCTTGCTAAATTAATTATTTAACGTTAAGTTAGCGGGTTCTTTAATGATTAGTTGTAACTTGACATGCCCCGTTAGAATGGAACCCCTGTTATTTTAGAATGTAGTCTTGGACCGGTTAGCCCGAGTGTTGAGTGGGGTCGAGGATGATGTAGTGTGGACTGGCATTACCCCTTGCCTTTGTTCCTTAGTGTCTCATCGACCCTTAGTGTGGGGGGGGTAGGTATAGTCTTTTAGTCAGTATTCGGTTCCTAGCGCGTCATACTTTTCTTGAGTCTTGGTCCCTTTTTGTTTTGTGCCAGGGTTATTTTCGCGTCTCTCTTATAGGGATGGCATGGTTCCTAATGAGGGGATCATGGTGTGCCTTATGGGTTATCGATGAATGATACCTTGGTCGGAGTCAGTTCCTACCCTGTGAGTGTGGCTAAGCATCGTATGTTGACTTTGGCACAAGGGTCGAAAGCCTTCAAGCATTAGGTCCACGCGCCTTCAGGTTCTAGTCTTTCTTCATCTAGGTCATGATGTCGGGATGGGGTTTTTGTCCCTTAGCTTGTAGGCGTGGTCATGTTGAGTCGGGCGGGTAGTTTTCCTCCTTGTTATTATGCATGTCATGCCAGTTGTCTTGAGATTGCGTGTGGTGTCATAGTAACCTGTTGCCTAGACTGCGTGTTTGCGTTCGTCGTTAGTGGTGTGGTCAAACTTTTGTTGTTGTTTCATTCATGCTCTTAATTCTTCAAAACAAAAAAAAAAAATGTCTTCGCCCATGGCCACATCCATGTGGTTGTTACACCTTCTCCAGAGGAGGCCATGGAGTAGTTCTCATTCTTTAGCCTGATTATTTTTGGAAACTCCTATATTTGAGTGGAATGAAAGCAATTTATTTCCTCCTAGTCTTAGGATAACCCCTCCCACTCTTGCCACCTCGATATGGTATGAATGTATTTCAATATTTTTAAATATAAGGATTTATTATCAAAGTTAGGGGTTTATCTCATACCTTTTATCTATCAAAATTTAACTACAAGTGACATTTGAACTCTTTCTTGGGAAAAAACTTGAGATATTTTTTAAAAAATGTTTTGTAGAAATTTTAAGGGGAAAAATAGGATGGAAACATTTAGATCCTCTTCTAAAGATTTAATATGTGTAGAATCTAATGAATAAAAAAATGTAGATTTTATTTCCTCTAGAAAAAATATTGAAGTTCATATAATGAGAGTCCATAAAGTCAAGATAGCATTGACTTAAAATCAATAATTTTAGGGTTTTTTTGTGACAAACGCATGAATTGTAGAGCATATTTCTTTTGGAAAATTGCGTAAAATTATGCTAAAACAATTCCAATAAATGTAGAATGGCCATTACATTTCATAATTGTGATGATAATAGATATTTCAATCAATATTGAAGATATATGATTATTTCAATTTTTTCGCCTCAAAACTTTAGCTACAGAAAGGAGCTCCATTGAAACTAGTTTATTTCTTTGAAACCGTAGGGCCTAGCTCTATTTCAAGATTTAGAAAGAAAGGTGTATTTTATAGGACAATATGATGTTCTTAGTATTGAAGAATACATTTAATATCATAAGAAAAATCATTTTCTTTGGAAAAGTGTGGTTTACAAAATCTAAAAGATGAAGTGTCCATATGGGGTAAGTCATTTCACTCTCTAGAGATGTATATTCTTACATATGAAGAATATGAAACCATTTATATATATAGGTGGTTTCATGCCAAAAAGAAGGATAAAGAGGGAACCAATGGGTTTTTTTCATATAATAACTTCTTATTATAGGCTCATGGATGTATTTAAAGGGACAATGTCATTATTTTTGTAAACATTAATAGAAAGAATAATTTAATCTATATTAATTTGGCTAAAATTTTGCAAGTCCCAACAAAGCATATTCACAACACATGATTTGAAGATGAGAATGTTCAAATTTTTAAATATTTAAGGTTACTATGAATACATATGTTTTTTATTACTGTGGATATTATTCTTGTATATCTTTGGATGGGCTCAATTGGTATAGTTGATATTAATGTGAAAAATAAGTTTTTGAGGATTTGGTACAAGAAAAAAAAAAATCACACTACAAAATATTTTGGTTACTAAACAAGAAGATCCCAAGAGGGCACATGAAGAACTCATTGTACGAAAACTAACTACAATACCTACTAACACATCAAATTAAGAGTTTAAGGTTGAATAAAAAGAAGATCCTACAAAACCACATGAAGAAAATCCCCACGAAGGGAATACAAAGGAAGAACAATATAAAAATCCACATTACTCAAAGGAACCACATGTTAAAGAGTCAAATTCCAAATAAGAAATAAATAAGGTTTCTATATATTACCACCCACGCCACCTTATGAAACAATAGTCATCAAGACAAGGTCAGGAGCATCAACATTGTTACTATGGAACAATATGGAACCAGAAAGGAAATCACTATAGAGTTACATTGAGAACTAAAAGCAATGCATGAGGAAGTCAAAGTAGCACAATGATAATGTGAAACCAAAGTAGCAAAAAAAATAAATATCAAGATGGCAAGGAAGCAATTGGACCTTGAGTCCACATTTCATCAGGATGGATGGATGCTTGTGCTTGGTACTAGTAGATTAAATTGCTTAGTAGATCATACTATATGGATTTCACTCATGTTGGGAGGATGAAACATGTGAAGGGGAATGGAATGTTATGTACATAGGGTGGATAATATTGGGTACCTATGGAGGTATCTAAGGGGGGTAATAAATATAATGTGGCTTGAATCATGGAAAATTCCCACTTTGTTGTTGGTGGAAAATAAATAGGCCTACTAGATAGTTAAAATAAATGAATACAATAATTAGGGGTGGTTGGCATAGACCTCTATGAATACTCATGAGAATTAGTATAAAGACACATGAGTATCATTTTATTAAGATATATGTTGGATGTTGAGGATTGTATTGTAGGAAACATAGCTTGTGGAATGATTTCTTCCATAAAAAGTATTTGATGGTGTCACCTCATCTTAAAGGTTCTAGCTATACTTATATTCTATTTATGGTGTGAATGCATTCATGTATTTTTAAAGTTAAAACTTTATTTATAAAATTAAAGATTTATTTTTTCATATTTTATCTTTCAAGATTTACTACACCACAATTGAAGATTAGCCATAAATTCAACAAAACCCTACAATTTTTCATATATCAATCTTGATCAAAACAAGGAAAAGAAAAAAGGACACGTCTAACATATGAAAAGGGGTATGAATACTAAAAACTACTCACCTCTAATAGAGGGATTAAACATTTTCCTCAATAAACAAAACTATTGCTAAAAGTAGAAGAATAGTGAAAATATGTGGCAAAAGCATATATCTTGATCTCTCAAATAGGCTCCATCCAATAGTAACAATGACATGTGTTTCACTAAAAACACCTCTTCTCCTCCATAGCATCACATTAGCAATTATCATGACTATCACATGGTAATCCAAATGTGGCAATTCAAATAAACATGACATAACTCCAATAAAACCCCATTAAAAATACCTATTCTCTTTCATAGCATCGCATTATAATCCAAATGTGGCAATTCAAATAAACATGACATAACTACAATAAAACCCCATTAAAAATACCTATTCTCCTTCATAGCATCGCATTAGAAATGGTCATAATTATCATATGGTAAACCAAATGCATTAATTCAAATAAACATGACGTAATTTTAATAAAACCCCACTTCAAAAACACTATGAAAACAACAAATGTTGATCAGTTATACTAAGAATAATGCCCAAAACATGAAATGGAAATTATTTAAACCTAATTTAGGTGTTAGGGATTATGAGTCTATGGAAGAGTTTTGTGGTTTAGGTCTCAATTTTAAGATTTAAGGAAAATGCTATGAAATTCAAATTCTATTGTTTAATATGAAGAGCTTTAGGGCTTACTATTTATCACCATAAACTAAATGATAAAGAAGACTCTATCCAATCAACAATCAACTTGAGGCCATAATCGAAGCCATAATCAAATAGTGTCACATTAAAAAAATAAATCCATGCACATAATGTATTTAAATCTGAATTCATTGTAAAGGCTTGTGGCCTCAATATTTAAAGGTTTTAAAATATAAAGATAAAAAAACATGAACATTATATTTGGAATCATAAATAAATGATAATGGGACTATATTCGAAACCATAAATTAAGTGATTACTAAGTAATAATGCGGATTATATTCAATTTTGTAAGTAAGTATTATCTATAATGTTTTAAGATTTTATAAATCACTTTTTTTATTTTTTTAAGATTTTATAAACAAATTCACAACATTTTGTATTATAGCTTACAATTCGAAGAAAAGAAAACTTCAAGAAATTAAATTCATGTTTATTGGATACCCACATGCTCACAATACTTTAATTTGCAATCATTGTTATTTAATCTTTAAAAAAAAAAAAAATCATAACCTTCATGGTTAAGGGATCCCAAATCACTCTCCTTGCATACGGGGTTTAAAGAGTAAAAACTCATTAATTCATCTAGTCATGATGTTGAAAAGAGGGCATTGAATACTAAAACCTTATCAGTCCATCCCCTTTAATTTTCAATCAAAATTCATGGCAACCT
Source organism: Picea engelmannii (assembly GCA_009831015.1). Lineage (NCBI taxonomy): Eukaryota > Viridiplantae > Streptophyta > Pinopsida > Pinales > Pinaceae > Picea > Picea engelmannii. The sequence continues at coordinate 284,387 of ML785163.1, forward strand.
TTATGGATAAGGGATCCCAAATCACTCTCCTTACATATGGGTTTAAAGAGTAAAAACTCATTAATTCATCTAGTCATGATGTTGAAAAGAGGGCATTGAATACTAAAACACTATTAGTATCCCCTTTGTTATTTCACCTGTTAATTTGTATTAATTTTCCCCAAAGCATCTTGTCTTTATGCTATTTTTCCACTCAAACTTTTAAACTTTTTCACCACCTCCGTCAAGTTCCCATCACCTAAATCCTTCACTCAAATGATCATCCAAAATAGTCATGTACTCCATGAGTCAAAAATTGGCAAATATCCCAAGCCTATACCTAGCCTTAATTCCTATCTAAATCACTTAGTTCCATAACTTCATTCATTTTTACCATTATTTTCATATTCCCGTTGAAAATAAAAAATATTCTTTTTATTAAGCATCCTTATCCCATCCACAAAATCATGTGTTAAGCCTCATATGCCCAAAGTCCTTTGAAAATAGAAAAAATGGGTTTTTTATTATTAATATAAATATTTTTATATTTATATTAATATTTAATCCAATATTTAATTTATGAAATTTGGAGGTTAATTATGTGAAGGCAGACCGGGGAAAACCACCGTGGTTTATTTGGTGGACACATGTTTTTACGTGGATCACATCAGAAGTAAAAGCAGTTTGGATTAAACCACTTTTAGCCCAAGCTCAATATAATAAATGCAAACATTTATCATATGTTTTATGTGTGACGTTTTCCCAGGAGTGCATTTCAATAATGATTATGGGATTTCCAATAAATAAGATTCCTCCTCACGGTGAAAAGGTTTTACAAGGGTAAGATTTAAATTTTATAAATCAAGGAGACTAATGTTTATTTCCATGGAAAATAATTAAATGGAAGATGCACGTGAACCAAAACTTGGACAATTTTTATCCAAAGGTTTTACAGAAGTAAAAGAAGAAGATAAAAGGTATTTTGCCAAAGACTGTAAATTGAAAAAACATTACACAGTAAATGTTTTTCCACAGTGAAACAATAAATTGGAAAAACATTACACAGTAAATGTTTTTCATAGAGAAATGGTAAAAGTAAATGTTTTTACAATGAAATGGTGAATTGTTTGTGATTTGGGCAAACAAGACATGGTCTTAAAAACCACGGGCATAAATTAAATTATGGAAATTTAATTCTACAAGATAGAAAAATATTTGGGAATTATTTTTATTTCAAATATATTATTCCCAAATGTTTAATGAGAATATGGATAAATGCAATTATATTTGAAATATTGTGAGTGACATTTCAAAGAGAATGTGGCAGAGGAAGGAGCTGGAGCATCAGAGGAATCTGCAGGGATCATGAAACGTTTTCTGAAAATTTGTCATTTGTAATCATTGTAGAAGTTGAAACGTTTCATTTCAGTTATTGTAACTGGTTGCACACTGAAGGAACTCGAATTGTATAAGTGTTAGAGGTTCTAAGTGTATTAATGGTGGGAAGAAATGCAAGAGCACAGTTCTGGTGGTTCTGAACTTCATTGTAATTTTTTGGGGCTGAATTGAATACATATGCAGCAGCTTTGAACTGTTTATGAAAAGATTCTAATGGCTATGATATGAGTTTTGTCTTCCCTCATTGTATGTGTTTCTTGTGATATTTTATGTCATATACATTTTTCTTTTGTTTAAATTAGATATTTAAAGGCCCAGAATTCATCATTTGATTCTCTTGGCTTAAGCAATTTAAACTATGTATGTTTCTTCTTAGCTAATTCAGAATTCATTTTCATAATGCTCTAATGCGATTATCCGTTTCTCTTTCCTCTTACCAATCTAATTAAATTCAAGATATAACTCAGATTCATTGCCTCATTCAGACTTTATCCTCTGGAGAGTTCTACAGGCCAGTCAATGTTTTCATTCAATTTCAGAATTTTGACTGTTGGACATAATTGTCATTGATGTCAACATGAGAAGTACATAACCAGAAGTCCAAAGCTCTGGAAGAAGAATGAACTGTTGATCACGATAGGATCAACAATCCAATGATGTTTAGAAAGGATAGCACATGAAGAAAGCTCTGAAGGAAGAACATAGTGTAGAAGATGTAGTCGGGATCAGTGGAAGGATTACACAGTTGATCAAATGCACAGAAATGGTGAGAAGACTCAGCAACCATCCGATCACTGCGAAAAGAACAGTTGTCGTTCGATCAAAATTTGATCGTGGGATTAAGGGTCACGAGAGGATCATGACCATTGGAAAGGATGAGAGTTTGACTATCCATATACCCGTCGACTGTGGGATCAAACCCAAGTTCTTTTTGAAGCAGTCGATTCATTTTCAAGTAGAAGGAACGTTGGATTATTGGTCAAACGACCATATTAAGTCATGACTGTCAGGTGCGCAAGTGCATGAGTCAATAGTCCTTAGATCCAGGTAAGGTGCACCCACCTTAATACAACGACAAGAAGTGAGAGTGGTTTTAGAGGGACCCACGTGAAATCACCTAATTTTGGACCCCCCCCCTTCATTAAAGGCAGAATGGCAAGGGGGGTCTGGAATCCAATCTTAACCATTGATCTAAGCTCTTTGATCTCTGTTGACCAAGACTTGCGCGTCCAATTCTGGAAACCCCCCCCCTTTTCATTAAAGGCAATATGGCAAAGGGGGTCCAAAATCGAACGTCAACCATAGATCTAGACGCGCAAATCCTAGCCGCCCAAATCAGCCTGCTACTTAGCGGAATGCACAATTTGCAAAATACCGACAACCATCCATCACAACGGTTGATTAAGTCCTATCCATTAGATGAAGGAATGTAAGGATTAAAATAAACTGTTGAGCTATCTTCGTGAAACAAATGTGAGTCGTCTGATCATTTCGGCGATATCGTCTTCAAGAGATTTGACATGTTGTGAGTCTCAAAGACTCGAATGGATAAACTCTGAAACACCAACAATCATCTATATCTGTGGGTGATTGAATCATGACCGTTGATTCTAAAGCGCTCAAAACGAGCGTTTGGTCTAGCACCTGGTCACTGTGGTTGGTCGTATGGTTCCGAGATGTATTCAGAAATTTCATGACTAGGGGTTTGGTAATATAGTGGAGTCATGATGACTTGAACGACAAAGTCCCGAAACCCCGTAAGCAACTCATCTCAGTGAGAAATTAAATCCTGACCATTGATTTTAAAAGAAACGCTCAAGCGCTTGTTTGGTCTAATTGCCTAAGCATGAGGTCACAGTTGTTGGTCATATGCTATAAGCATCTTATTATACATTGTTGTAGTTGGTAGAGCCCGTGGCCTTATGGCATGGTCATATGTAATGGCTTGAAGGAAGCACCTCTAAAGTATCCAGTCTCTATGAAACTGACAGAGATCCGTGAACAAATTCAATGGATAAAATTGATCCATGTTGTGATCAATTTATGAAAGGTACTCACGTTAAAGAAAATTAAAATATTATTATGGTTAAGTTATCTTAATAAGTTTGATCCACTAAAAATACAACAATTATGATTAATCAAAGAGGCACGATCATCAAAGAATGAACCAATACACAGTCATGATCAAAATAAAATCAATCATTAAAATATGAATAAATAATAAAAAGAAAAATGATATTAATTAAAGTTTAGATTATCATTTTAAATGAAAAGGTACAATGGTTCAAATAAAGGGACACGTTGTTTTAAAATTTCACACCAGTTTGAAGACTATATAAATGAGAAAACATAGTGAGAAGAAAGTGTCTCTGCAGTCCAAAAAAGAAGATTAAAAAGCTGAAGTAGATTCTAGGAAGAAAAGTTAATACCTATGTATTAAGGGTGGTTGGGTGGTGCAAGGGCAGGTTGGTGCCTGCAGAGGGAGTTGGTTCTTCCTTGTCAGTTGTAGCTGACTGAACAAGGGGGTCATAGCCTCCTACTAGTTGGTGCTGGTAAACCAGGGTGTGGGTGCATCCTGATCAGTTGGTGTTGATCAAAGAGGAAGTACATATTCCTTCTATGTAACATGTAAAACAAATTTTGCAGTTAATAGAAAATAATTTGTGGTTTTTCCCATTTTGGTTCCACGATAAAATACTATGTCAAAATT